>JAQFYQ010000630.1:0-16027 GCA_034694885.1 Buchholzia appendiculata | reverse complement strand
GAGATGCGTGTGACCAATCCGTGCTCTGTGAAGCACAGACTCATCCCTACGCCTCATCAAGTTTCCAAGTTTGGTTTGGAATTCAGAAGCTCATGTCTGGAAATTTCATCATAAAATTATAAACTTTATGGAGAAATTATAAACTTTCTTCAAATATTTTACTACTCAGATAGAGATTGATCAGACAAAGCTACTCAATGATGACGTACTTGACAGCGGACGTCTCCTGGCTGACACGCGGAGGCTCATTGCAGAAGACGAGCTGAAAGAAGAGCTTGAGAAACTGCAGCTTCTTGGAAACGTATCTGCTCACCCGTACGCTCTGCTTCCACTCTCGACGTGTAGCACCGTACCGTAACAGAACTAAACAGAAACAAAAACAGTCAATAAAACTGAAATAACTAATGCAAAAATTAGTAAAAGGTATTAGTAAATCTCTAACAACACGTCCTGACTCAAAAACAATCAAACAAATATGGTCACAATAACTTCAGTATTCAATTTCAGCGATCGTATCCTATTCTCATTCAGCTCAAAAGCTAGATCACTCGTATAGTAAATCCCGCATGCTGAAAAGCAAATACCCATTCCCATCAATCATTCCATTTCTTCAGTATGATTCCTAATATATATTATTTCATTTTATATGTTTTATATTTTCTTAAGATTGACTTTAACTTGCGATATAGGAGAAAGAAAGGACAGCAGACGACAGAAAGTGACGGAATCCCAATCAGCCAACCTTCTTTAAGAAGTCGACAAGTGATTATGATGGTATTTTCATCTCAAAATTATTCTGCAGCCTAATTGCTGATATCTTAAAGGATTTAAATCATGCTTGGCATATAGCCCACTACAGTTAAATAGTTCAAATGGCAGCGTTGGCATTAACAAGAATACTATGTACTTAAGTACCCTTACACCAGCTTTCTGACCAACATGCAGTTTGTGACAATCAGATCCTATGTAGCTTTAAGATTCACAACAATGTGCCCTAAAAAAAAAAATCTGATTTAGCCTTGGCTCATATTTAAAAACATTTTGGTCCCGTCTCTCAGCGACTCACCAAGAAGGACGTATTGCAGTGCGAAGACAGCACACCCGACACCAACACCGATTGGCCACCAGAAGGCGACACCAAGAGGAATGCCAACGATCACAGACAGTGAAAGAGAGAGAAGAAACTGCAAGATGCTGAACTCAAATAACGACTCAGGATTTAGATGAGCAAACATTTTCATTTCATCTGCATTGCAAACAAAACAAACACAAAATTAACGTTAATCTCAAACTCTAATTTTAATAGAAAATAAAAGGATATCTGCGGATTCAACCAGAATACTGTTCAGTCAGAAGAATCTTGAAGTATTTATAATCAATTTCTTCATAAAATGTAACAAAGAATCGCATAACAATGCGATAGAACTCTAATGTATTTTACATCGACACCCCCTACCTTGTACGTTGAAGCCATTACACGTTGAATCATTAGGATTAGCGCACACACACACACACACACAAGTAAATTATTTAACAGACACAAATTCACAACGAGTAACTGAGTTGGTGAGTTAGAGAATAAGTTAGCCGTGTTAGTGTTTGTGTTAACCAATAAGTGGAACAACATGCAGATTGATTAATGACAAATCCACAGACTTGCCTGTTCATCTAAATTATCAGAACGCTGATTACAATTCAGACAGTTGACCACAAATATTCACGAGTCGTACAACCATTGAAACAATAAAATTATATTAATCATATATTACAATAAAACAATCAAAATGTAGTAGAAACAAATCAGATCCAACTGACCTCTCAGTCGACCAATGAGAATGGACTTCCCGCTACCCCAGCGAGCGAACAGTCCGACGGTGATGGGTGTGTGAAGCGTTGGTTCACTGAGAACATCGGCGATCGTACTGCTGTACATCTCGTAGCCTTGAATGTTGTCATCAGCGTTCAGGTTCCCTTCAATCAAACAGACAAAATAAAGCTTCAGACTTGTACTCATCAGATTACAATGTAAATCTTAGTAACTTTCAAGTGCTGAAATCTACAACGTCACACAACGCCTTCTTGACTCTAAGCATGGATATTGGTAACATGTAATAAATACATGTCTGCACATCTGAACCAAACTCAGTCATGCCTGAATGTCATTGCCTACAACCAAAGGTTGCCGTGCAGAGAACACACGATATGATTCCATAGAAAGTTATATCTAGCACTGACCCAAACGACAGAATCTCTACATATAAAGTACAGACAGTAATAATTGACCTAAATTATAACATAACAAATAATTATAACATAACAAATAATGACATAATTCCAAAATCCTCATCATAAACATTTTACGTCAGTTTCTCCTTGAAAGGTGTCCGGAACGGTTAGACGCAATGACCCTCAGGCTTCCTTATGGCTGAATTTTTACGGCCGCATGCCTTTGCTGACGCCAATCTGAACTGAAAATGGGTAATTTACCTTCTTCAGAGGAAGATATTCTGTAGTGGCAGTAAATTAGGCTAACCCCAAAATCATGAAAGAACCAAACACCACATGATAGTAATCTTCACTTCTGCTACAGCTCAGAGCAGACGACTATCCCGTCTCATACGACATGCACATTACCGGGCTGATCAATGTAATACACTATAATGTACCGGGTAGTGTAGATATACTCCTCAATAATAATACATAAACAATTACCTAAACAAAATGTATGTCTTACAACGCCATAAATCATTTGGCTTGTTGCAACAATTTTAATGCAGAATTTTTGAATACAAACGAGCTACCTACATTGCTGACGACTAAATGAGTTGTCAAGTTATAACAGGAACAAGCAATACAAAGTAAGCAATACAAAGTAAGCACTACAAAGTAAGCAATACAAAGTAAGCAATACAAAGTAAGCAATGCAAAGTAAGCAATACAAAGTAAGCAATACAAAGTAAGCAATACAAAGTAAGCAATACAAAGTAAGCAATACAAATTAAGCAATACAAAGTAAGCAATACAAAGCTGCAAAAACTCACGAGTGCCGAAGACCTGCGTCAGAACTCGACGCTCATGTTGAGAGTCAATCTGACACGGCGTTTCATTGTTCTTGTTCTTGTTGTACAAAAGTCGCCCGTTCTTGGGATTACGCAGTAAGTACTCAGTCAAGCGTTTACTGCGACCTCGTATAGCGATGTGAAGAGCATTGTCTCCGTTCTAGAAAACATTTCAGCAAAACACACAAGACCTTAGAGTGACAGATTATGGACTGACACGGACATGCAACAGTGAGTATCACTAATACAATAGTAAATAAAGAGAGCTCATTAAACAGACTGGCACCAAAAAGAACTTTCATTCAACATTTCATTCAACAAAACATTCATTAAATACTTTTGGTCAAACTGATGCATGGAAATCCTTAAAATTCATTATTTGTTCCATTTAACTGTATGTACTGAAGTACACAATAGTTTCAATGTGTACAAATTAATATACATGATGATCAATAATGCATAACACATTGAGACAGAGTTTAGCGATGTGCAGCGATATGCGCAATGGGGAATCCATCAATACGCAGTCCAGCATCCAGACACGGAACCCGCTGACCTCAGAAGGCAAGAAGACTGGCAAGCAGCTAAGGTGGTTAACGGGCATCTCTTCATGACCCCTCCACTCGCCAGCCAGGCTTCGACCTTCTGAGACACAGGTGGTCAACACTGAACAAATTCCATACAGGACAGGAACACTGCAGAGCCTGCCATAAGAAATGGGGCCTGATCACCAGTGATCTCTGTGACTGTGGAGACATCCAGACTATGTCACACATCGTCAATTCGTGTCCTCTAACGAGGCTCGACGGTGGTGATCTGCAGGCACTGCACGAGGCAGACACTAAGGCCTTGAAGTGGCTGGCTCACTATACTCGCACATGAGCATACTATAACAACAACAAACTTTATTTTATACCAGTAAGACAACTATTCACGTTATTCACACCAAAGACTTGAGACAACTTTTCCTACAAGTGATCCGGGCAAGAGAACAACAGGACGACCGAGAACTTACCTTATCACTCGGTGACACCTTGGCACCCTTTTCAACAAGAACTTGAACAAGATCAAGGTTACGATTGCGTACAGCCCTAATCAGCGGTGTATCACCGTCCTGTGTGACCAGAACAACAATTGCAAGCAATAGAATTAAAATAAATAGAACTATATGTATATATGACTTTTGACACATAAGGACGTTCAAAAGTGTCAAAGTGATATTTTTACAAGTTTCACGAGTGTCAGGTCTGATCACAATAAAAATAAGTTCCTTGTTCGGTATTTAAAAATCTTAAATAATTTTGAATAGGGGAGTAATTTGGAAAGATATACAGATTACAAATTCATCAAAAATGTGTACTGACTGCAATTTTCAACAAGATCACGGAACTCCAGAGAGATGACACCAAATACAGACAAATCAAACAGGCATGATTTTCGTGTATTCAGAACTCTTACAACTTCACACACTGCTAGTTCCATGCTCAATCACTCCAGCAAGAGATTTTCCCCATGCGACATGACACCCTGTGCAATCAGTGCTGGTTTATATAGATTTCAGAATAATTCTGCAAGGTCACATCCGCACTACATACGGTACTGCATAAATACGTCCAGAATTACCTTCTTACGCCTAATCAAATACAAATGAACTAAGTACATCTCAACCATCAACACTTTCATTATTACTTAACTAATCCAAAACAAACGATTTAACTCAAACGGAACTTCTTATTCATAATGTATTTCACATATCTGATTAAACACTATTAATAATTCAGGCTGCTAAGTTACCACCAAAGCCATTGATGCAACAAAGACATCTTGTTTCAACAAATTACAGCTTTCATGATGATGCAATTTAATAATTATTATTAAATTACACTATCATTAAAACAGAATTAATCTTTGCCGGAATAAATAATGTATAAATGAATGTTTATCTAATGAATAAATAACAGTATAGCAATAGAAACCTGCATACAGTGCTATAAATTATAAGAACATTCAAAATTTCAAAACCTTATTGGCAATTTCTAAGTTGGCACTAAAGTCTAGCAACATCTTGGTGATGGACACGTGTCCCTTCTCCACTGCACAGTACAGCGCCGTCTTGCCATCCTAGACAAAAACCACAAATCACTCTGCTCAACATCACAAATCACTGAAATTATATTACTCAATACAACAGACTTGGCTAAGCGCAAAACACGGACGAAATTAAATCTATCCAATAAATAATCCAAAAATCCTTTATTCCTTCAAATTCTAATTAGAATGGGTACTCTACAATGTTTCATAAGATGATTTGAAATACTTTTACAAATCGTATATCACACCAGGCTTGTCCACATATTGAAAATGATAGAACTTTTACAAAGACACCTATAGCTGTTCAGATCATTCAGGCAATGTAAACTGCATCATTTCAAGCAACAATTTCATAAGGACAAATAAAAGTACTTTTTCACTGCATCAACTAAAGTTATTGCGTAAATAATGCCACATTTTGTAAGGGTTATGCAAGCAAGCTATAAAATATTACTTCATTGTTGACTATATAAAAAGAACATCATATTCAATATTTATAATAAATCAAGCCCAGTACGATCCACCCAAACTGAACAGGTAAACTAAGGCGTTATACTACTAATAAATCAGCCGGCATAATAGAGAATGACAAATGCTTACGACTCCTTGGACATCGACGTCTGCGTACTTCTTGAGTAGAACCCGAACCACTTCCAAGTGATTACCTTTCACGGCATGTATCAGAACTGTATCGCCATACTACATACACAAAGGTATCAGCGTCTATAAAGTGTCTCCAAACGGTCAAAATATACTTCAATCAAAATAAAGTTGCATACATTCTATAGGAAGACCGAGACAGAGTATGCTTCACGAACTGATCGAGGGATCACATGAGCAAATGAAAAGGAAAGCAGAGGACCGTGAGTTGTGGAAGAAATAGATCCAAGGACCTGCCTTCAGACAGAACACTGATGATGATGATATTCTATAAAATTGGCTCAAAAATTGTAATAATAGACCTAGTAGTTAGGAAATAACAATTACTTCTAAAAGAAATACTATGGCAATTTCCAGAGCCTTGCAAACTAGGAACAATCAATGTCTGCACAAATAATGAAATAATCTCATTAATTTCACTCAATACATTATTTACAACATACAACGAACAAAGCACTACAGTATAACAAGGAGAATTGCATAGAGACATACCCTATCAGGTAGATTAAGGTAGGCATCGCGCTGAAGGAGCATAGTGACTATGTCAATGTAGCCTTCCTTGGCGGCCAGAGTGAGAGCGGTGAATCCATCCTAGTGTAATATTACAATGACAAATGTCACACATGCTGTTCAATATTTACAACACACCATTGTAATTAAAAATAAGCTGCTATGCATAATGACACTTAGCACATTTTAATGATCTTAATATGGTGAAAATAAACCTGAGGCTTAACTAGTGCAAACTAAAAATTGAAAAATAGAGGCAGAGACAGAGAAGGAGAGAGGCAAAAAGACCAAAAGACAGACAGACAATGTCAGACAGAAAGAGAAAGGGAGAGAAGAGGAGGAGGAGAAAAAGTAGAAACGTACAAGAGATTTTAATATTTTGTATAATACATAACACTACATTTCTAGTATGCTTTTCAAACAGAAAATGGAATTTTCCGGCAATAGTTTTCCTGTATGGTAATTGTGTTCATCTGCATTGCATATTGAAGCAAAGCAACCAATCACCAACTAAATGACCTGCAACTAATGCTACAGTCTGTTTATATGTAACCATAAGGTCTCAATGTAAGCAATAAATGAATAAAATGACACTACCTTGTCGACTGCATTAATATTGGGAGTATGCTCCAGCAACAGCCGGACAACGTCAGTGTATCCACCGGCACCGGCAACTATCAGAGCCGTCCATGAATTCTGTATCAACAACAGCAATCTCATTACATCACCACACAGTAGCCATGAACATGAAATTCAAATCATTAGCACAACCAATGCTGCATAAATATTTCAGTAATTTTACTTATTTGCATAACTGAATGATGCATCGTTAAATAATTTCAATATAGCACACATTAAACTACATGAATGACTACACCTACAGTTTAAAACTTGCCTCGCTGAAAAATTACCACAGAAGTCAATAAAATCAAATGTTACATACAAGAAAACAGAAATATGCTGACAATCTGTATATTGCTATCAACAACTATAGTATACGGTTTAATACATAACCTGATCAATTTTGGTATGCCTAACCGAAGAATTAGAGGCAACACCATGCAGCTTATCTCCCTCACTGTCCACAACGGGCTACATCTCATCACTCTAAACTTTTGGATCAATCCCTGCGGGCTATCGCCCCACAAAATGTGTGGGAGATCAGGATTAGCTATAATGAAAACATAGGGGGATTGAATATGATCTTGTGATTCTCAGTTTAATTCGAAGAAGAAGACTCAAACGAAGAGGAGGCAAAACGTGAAGAAGAAAAAGAATTAGAGGTACTTACCATTCCAGCCTTGTCGACGACGGCATCTTCACGCAGCAACATGGCGACCACATCGCAGTGACCTCTTCGCGCAGCCCATATCAACGGTGTCGTGCCATACTGAATAATCAAACATAAAGAAATTCAGCTTTACATTCAAATCAATCTACTTGTAGTATTATTCATTTTAATAGTTCAGTTCAAGCAGGCCTTATCAGAAATACAATTAAACCAAAAATATCAACTTGATTTTCGAGCATAATTAAATCAATACAGCAACCAAATGTCAAACAAGAATGACATTTAGGAAAATAGCAAATATTCATATAAATTGCTCATACTTACAAATTTCTTGTAAATAAATAAATATCTTGAGGCTCATGTTTCATGGCATTTAACAAATTGCAATAAACAAGCAATATGTTAATAAGAGAATAAATTTAGTTGATGCGACCAATGTTAAACTTAATGATATGCATGTTACAAAATGTCTTGACTTACAAGAGCTTCCTGCGACATTGACTGCAAACTGGCCACAATACAAGTCTGGCCAGAATACTGGCCAGAAAACTAAGAAAAATTTACAAAAGGCAAGATTCCAACCATTATAAAATATAACATAACCATAATTATGATAAATCACAATTATACAGTAATTTACATAAATGTAAATAACAATGACCAAAGAACAACAACAACAATGAGTCAATTGATTGACTACAATGACAAGTCTGATGAGTGAGCAAGACAAAATAAACACTACACAGAGAAAAAGATCATCAGTGCTAACCTTATCAGCGGTGTTGACTTTGGCGCCGCTCGCGAGTAGATCTTTAACAATCTCTGAATGTCCGCGTCCAGCAGCCCAAGTCAGGCACGACATGTGATGCTAGATACACATATTTATGTTCACAATCAGATTTGACATGTGCAAACAATTATTGAATGTCACTCATATCAGCATAAAGATATAGTTGTTGTTTTTTAATAAAATAAATTAACATGTTCAAGATCTACATTTAAAAAAATTATATAACAACTTTGTGTTCCATTTACATATTAGGATATTTATTTTATTTTCTTATATTTTTATACCCTTAGATATCAGGTTAGCTGATGCAGACATTTTCAATCAGCACATCAGGCCACATATGCGACTGAAAACTCTCAGAATGATTCGTGGCATCAGAGGCAAATGACATTTGCGTAGATTATACCCAAGTTCAAAATTTGCTGCAGATATGCAGCAATTCTTAGTGATGTCCCTACTGATCTGATCAGTAGAACAAAAGATTAGCAGATCAAAAGATTAGTAGATCAAAAGATTAGCAGATCAAAAGATTAGTAGATCAAAAGATTAGCAGATCAAAAGATTAGTAGATCAATAGCAGTAGTTCAATAGATAGTAGATTAATGTAGCATGCCAGTCATAACTAAATGCACAGACAGGATCATAGATGCAACAAGAGATTACCACAGAGGACTATCAAAAGAACCTTTCCTTTACCAATAATCATCTATACATTTAGTTGTATGCTAACAATTTTATTTCTACTTTAATGGCTTTTTAAGCTATTCAAAATGCTCAAGCAATTTCTTTTACAGATGAGAATATATCACCAATGTGCCTGAGAGAGAAATCTAAGCATCCAATTAATTATCACTTGAAGAAGAACAACTCTTCAATAAATGCCCCTCTCCTGAGTAAAAACTAATTTGGCTGACATTACCTCACACACCTCTCTCTGTATTATCAATTACGATCGTGGTACTTGCCTCGCCCTTTACGTTTGGATTGGAGCCGTGACTGAGCAGGACTCGAGCAGCATCAGTGCAGCCTTTGTAGCACGCCCACATCAGTGCCGTCCAGCCAGCCTATTACACATCATCACATCATAATTGAATACATGCTGCTACCTTAAACAGAACACTGAACTTAACAAAAATGGCTTGTGTACTCTGACAAAATATTATTAATAGTATTTTAATACTATTATACTATAATAATATAATAAATACTGTTATATTATAATACTATAACATTACTGGGTGTGAACTGAAATCTTTTCCAGTCTCTTTGATGTATATCATTCTCCATATTATGCATGTCTGCAGTAAAGATCTGATTCAAGAGATGAAACAATTCAGACACAACATAATTTATGACCTACCACAATAGTACAACAATAAATAAATAATTCATGTGCTTATCATTTTATAAAATACTGCATGACGTCGATGATGATTAGTTCTAATTAAGTCTGAAGTGGAATATATTTGCGCAATAACAAAAACATATTTGGTACATGTGGAGTGCAATATTTGTCAGATATATATTTAGAATAGAATTATAATTGCAATATCTATTTATAAAGTACTATTATTTGTTCAAATAATTGTGAAACAGCACAAGCCATCTCATTGACATTAATCAAACAGCTATTAAAGCATAAAGAATTCTAACGAATGCATCAAGCAAAAAAAGATGCACTCACGTTGTCTCTGTGTTCAATGTCGGCTTCATTCTGCAAGAGAAGTTCGACCACACCGTCGGCACCGTTCTTGGCCGCATTCAACAATGCTGTCCAATTATCCTTCAAATTTTACAAAATATCAACATAAATTTACATTACTTCAAAATACAGATCTATAATAAATTACTTTAATATATAATAATATAATAATTGTGAATGTATCCATCAGTAAGGTACATTGATTAGCCTACTATCACAAACTGTTATTGAAACTGAAGCTCTTATTAAATTTTGATATGTGTAGTAAATTCTCCCTAACAGCTGATCATTCAAAAATACCGACGGTCAAAAGGTTAGGTCTAAATAAGCTAATTCTTGCTTTGATCTCACATTTACAGCAATGTTACAAAAGCCTTTCATTACACACTCTCAAAACACATCACAGCACAATTGTGAATGAATTAAATCAAATCGAAAACATATTCAGTGATTTCTACAGCCGACTGAATAACATTATTTTTTACCATTATACTAAATTAATTAACTGATTAATTAATTACTAAAATCAAAACAATATACTTATTAACTGAACATCACCTTTAAGAGGCATAGAACCTGCAGAACACAACTTTTAGTCTAATCTCACAGTTATGAACACTAACTGAAATTTCATTGTCAGAAACTTACTAAATATTTTTAGGTAACCTACATTATCAACAGCGTTCAGATCACATCCAGATTCCTGCAGCAATCTCTGTACAATATTGTAGTCCCCCAGCTGGCATGCAATCATCAGGAATGTCTGGCCATCCTGGCAAACAATAAACAAACTTCTTTAATCAACAACAAGTCATGAAGAGCAATCTGACATGTCATATGAATCTCCTTCAAATGCAGAATCAGAACCATTTTAATCATCATAATCAACCTTGTCAACAAAATCCATCTTAATTACGATGGGAAACATCCTAGTAACGTCCAATACACTATTAGTAACGTCCAATATACTATTAGTAACGTCCAATACATTATTAGTAACGTCCAATACACTATTAGTAACGTCCAATACACTATTAGTAACATCCAACACACTACTAGCCCTCTAGTGCGAATTGCTGTCAATGAAAGGACGAGATGATAATTGATGACAATTACGAATAGCAATATTAATAACATACAGATCCAAGATTTTCTACAAGTAAATAACCATCAAATTTATAAGCTCACTATAATAATGTTTCCTAGAGCCCAGTTTAAAAACTACAGATAAATGGTACAACCTATACATGTACAATTTAAATACAACAAATGCTACCGGTACTTGAGATAAATTATCTATAAGATAATGAACGATCCATAACAATTGAATATTTTTACCTTACAAGAGATGGCATTTGGGTTAATGTTTAGGAATGTTTTAGAGCTACACGTTAAAAACACAACATGATTTAGAAATTAAAATATTTGATGGGACTAATGGCAAAGACAATTTTGAATCTGAATATGCTCAGTAAATTACTTCACAAAAACATCAAGACAGCTAAACAGAATCAGGCATTGAGGTTCACAACATTCTAAACTTAAAAGAATACCATGCACTCTACAACCATCTGTATGCCTAAAACAGTATGAAGTATGCAAACAAGATTGATTTAAAAAGATGACACAGACCTCATCACGTTCCTCCAAATTAATGCTGCCATTGAGTAGCAGTGCATCCACAGCATCAAGGTCACTGTCTGTGATGTGTTGCATGAGACTCTGACCACTAAGTGAATTCATGATGCAGTCGTTTTAACTCGACCACCTTCAAAACCAGCGGATCCAGTGCTGAGATCCTTGTTCAGAAAGGGATGATCGATCACCTGAAGTACTGATGGATCCACGGTAAGGTATCCTGTATGGACAGAGGGCTGGTGGATCCAGCACGGTTAGGAACCTTGTACAGACAGGGATGATCCAAGGACTGGTGGATCCAGCACGGTTAGGAACCTTGTACAGACAGGGATTATCCAAAGACTGGTGGATCCAGCACGGTTAGGAACCTTGTACAGACAGGGATGATCCAAGGACTGGTGGATCCACAGTCAAGGTCCTTGCATAGGCAGAGGTGATCAAAGATCTTCAGTGCTGGTGGATGAAGTGTCTGGATTCATGCATGGAGGCCGAGGACCATCAGTACTCCCAAACATTAACAATCTAATGAATCAGGACATCCATCATCTGACATCACAAATAGTCATCATCATCATAATCATCATCAACATTTTACATCTGCTTTTATAGACAGGAATGATTAGACGTAATTTTCCAGAGGGTTCATTATGGCTAGATTTGTATGGCTAGCTTTTAAGACCGCATGCCCTTGCTAACACCAACCCATACCAGACACTGGTGATCTCTCTCAAAGAATTATTCTGCACTTTTATACAGCAGCGATTCAGTAAAATGTTCTATATGCCCAACCCTAACCCGAACCAAAACCCGAATCATAACCTAACATGAAAAGCTGTCCATGCAGTGTACTAAAGCAAAGGTCCTTTCGTTTCTATAAGGTCGGCATTTCAAAATCTGGTCTATTCGCAGAAATTAAGATTCTTGGTTCTCCTATACTTTAGTACACTAATGGGAAAAAATCAGCACGGAGGGAGGGGTACGTGTTCAAGAAAAATCATGAAAAAATATTTCAAATGTTAAAATTTAAGGATGAAAAAATGTTCTCTAAACCCTACCCTAACCAAAACCCCAACCAAAACCCGACTTATAACCCTAACCGCAACCCTAACCCTACCTTAACCCCCGCAATTTCCCATGCAGTGTATACTAAAGTAAAGGAGAACTAGATTCTTCTTTACTTTAGTACACTGCATGAAGACAAACTCAACAAGAGTACGTGCTCAAAAAATGAATTTCTAAATTTGTACAATCAAGGATTTAAGGCTTGCAAAGCGTTCTACAGGCCCAATTCGAATCTCAGCCAAAACCCGAATTATAACTATAATACCAACCCCAACCCCGACCTTAACCCTAACAGTTCAAATGAAGTGTACTGAGTAATGGTTAACCCAAATTTCTGCAGCTTAGATGCTAAAGATTGCACACGATACTAGTAAAAAGCACAAGAGATAAATCTACAGTTTGCCGTTTAGCAGCAAAGAAGCGGTCGAAATTGTTGATTTAGTCGGGTAGATTAATGTTGATTTTTTCTAAACCTAGACAAAATTGGCATAAAAGGTTTTTTGACGTAAATGTGTTCTACGTGAGCCCTAGTATACATTCAGAGACTTCTCCGTGATTATATAGCCGATTTCTTGAATTATTGAACTTTGTATACGCGTGAGCGATATTATAGTGCGCTGGTAGGTTTTCTTGTCTAAACTCTTCTAATAGCTCTATTTCGTAGTTTAAGGTGCCAAATAATAAATAGTACTGAAATACTCGTCAAAATATAGATGCAATACATCAAGCTTAATATATATATATATATATTATTTGTGAAAATTGACCAGTTAACCTTTTATTTAGTACACTGCATGGGAAACGGTTAGAATTAATCGTATCGTATCGTATAGAGATCAATGAACGCAGGCCTTAGCCTCTAGGTTCATCTCCTTGCAATATGACATTATTAATCATGCATAAAACATAACTTGAGTACCGTACGTTATGTAACGTAACGCAGCCCATAGACGCAAATAGAATTAAGTTCCGGGCTAGGGTTGTGGTTCGGGTTATAGTAGTTATGATTGTGATTTGTGTTGTAATTCTGGTTTGGCTGGGGTTGGGATTGGGCTCATGGAACATTCTGTCTGCTTTACTTTATGCTTTAAAGCTTTGCTTTAATATTTATAAATGATTATTGTTTTATTCTCTATGTGTTCCTATAGCGGAGTGATATTAAATCACAATTAAATTGAGAATTTTTACATGGTGCTTTGTGATGTGATGCTTTGTTGCAAGCTTTATAGTTGCAGTATATCTGAAGCATCTTACTTTTCTAACTGTATTTTGTTATATGATTAGCTGAATGTGATCGATTTGCTTTTAAGGTCATCTGAAGATGTGAAACAGTTGTATGTTGAATTTGTGCTCAGTAATACTAAAATGTGTGACAATACAGAGGAAACTGTTTGTGGCGATAAGGTTTGTATTATATGTCTTAAAAAGACTACGGAGTCATTGCTCTTTATGCGAAATGATGGTCTTGAAACACTATTGACAGCATGTGAAGTAAGAAGTCGTATGGATCTCTATGGTGACTTGCAATCAACGCATGAAAATATCGCCATCCATCAGAGTTGTAGGAAGTCTTTTACTGACTTAAGAAAGTTCAAACGTCGCCAGCTTGATGATGAGTGTAATACGTCTTTCGACTCATCAAGCCGAGGTATTTGCTCCAACCATGCAGGTTGGGTTCGAGTGGAAACATGTTGCTTCTTGTGTACTAGGCCTACTGCGTGTGGTCAGCAAAGATCAGATAGTCATTCAGTGACAACATTAGAATTGAAGGAAACTTTGAGGGTGGTCTGTATGAAACGTGGCGACAAGTGGGGTGTAGAAGTTCAAGGACGATTGGAATCATGCAATGACTTAGTAGCGGAGGAGGCAGTGTATCACCGTTCATGCTATTGCAAGTTCATACGTAATAAGAATCTGTGTGGTAGTTTATCTGCAGGTCGACCAGAGAACATTAGTTTATCACAATCGTTTGATCAACTCTGTGATTATCTGGAAGAAAATTTTGAGAAAGAGTTATTCACAGTCCAAGAAGTATATGAACATATGTCCAATATTGTGGGCAGTGAAAACTTGTAGAAAATTGAAAGTGAGATATTGTGAATATATTACATTTAATGAGGTTTGCGGAAGAAAATACGTTGTTTGCTTTCGTGACTTGGGCATGTATATCATCAGTGACAAATGGTATAAGGACAGGCAGAAAGATGTTCTCAGTGAGGCAGAACGAGTAGTACATGCTGCTGCTAAGTTGATTGCTGCTTCTATTCGTGATTTGAACCTTGATACAACTATCTATCCATCTCATACTGATGTTAATGAGTGTACGAATGAGGACAAATGGGTCCCTCCTCTGTTGAAGATGCTGATAAAGACACTAGTAACTTCTGATGTCAAGTGTATGGCAATTAGTCAATGCCTTGTTCAAGCTTCACGTCTTAAGACTTCCATAATGCCCAAGCTGATAGGTTTATCCTTGTCTATTGATCGGCTGTCTGGGTTCAAGGAGCTTGTTACTGAAATTGCAAGACTCGGTTTGCACCTCCGAATGTCAGTGACAGAAGTCACTGGCACGCATGTGAAAGGAAGTGTTATATACATACTGTACATACATACATACTCGGGTTTTGCAAATCTGTGAGAATGCTACTGAACAGGGGTATCTTGTTCATTTACAGCTTTCAGAGCGATTTATTCAACTTAATAGCGTATATGAATGCTGCTTATTAACTGCTGACACTGTGGTCTCATTTTTTCCAGACCTGTATGATCAATTTTGAATTTATTGTACAGAAGTTCATAAATTGACCCATGAACATATTCTAAAATATTCAGACTTCTATCTTGGTATTTTAAAGCACAGTACTAGCAGCAGAAAGTCAAATTGTTAACATTTTTGTCAGGTTGCTATAATGTTGGGGTGACTGCGTCTCAATAAGGTCCTATTGTGCCATTTTTGATCTGATTGTGAATTTGTTTTGCAGGTGGACAATAAACTGATCTGGGAACATGCACAGAAAATTTCAAATTTATATCATAATTTTTGAAGGCATAGCTGCATCACAAACTGAAAAATTGACATTTTTGTCACATTGCATTGATTTTGGGGGTACCATTTCTCGATATGGCGCCATTTTCCCGTTTTTGGTTTGACTGTAAATTTATTGTGCAGATGGACAATAAACCGATATGGGAACATGCACAGAAAATTTCAGACTTCTATCTCA
>JAQFYQ010000629.1:0-16039 GCA_034694885.1 Buchholzia appendiculata | reverse complement strand
GCAGCGGTTTCTTGTTCAACAGACGAAACAACAGCTGCACACTTACAGCATACACAGGGGAATGGGTTTCTAGCAGGACCAGTGACGCAGCAGACTGTCTGCCTAATTCATTTATGGAATTCTATAGAAGAAAACGATGCGTGGGTAGGATAATGACGCTTTGATATATTAACTTTTCAAATACTTTGCTATATTTTGAGCTGTAACGTCCACTATGGGATAACCAATTCATTACATCCTGCCTAATTTCAGTTATGAAAATGTTTTGTGATATATTATAGTGCACGTAAGCTAGATTTAATGTAAAATTGCTTAATGGATACAGTTGTTTGCAAAGAGTAGAGAGTGGCATTGGCAACGTGAGCTGTCCCCATTACCACCCCGTGACAGCCTATTAGTCCATATCCTACCCCCATCCCTCAAGCTCAATCCCCATCCCCGCAAATTTCCACAATCTCGTCCCAATCACCATCCCGTTCCCGCATAAATATTTTCCGTCCCCATCCTCTTCTGATAGAACATATGCCTACAGTTTTTTGTATTAATAAATTATCTGAAATTTCTTAAAATCAATAAAAATTAGGGCTGCCCTTCGGCTAAAAAAATTAATCGCGTTTAAAAATTAATCGCATTGCGAATAATCGCGATTAATTTTTAGTCGCGACTAATCGTGCTTTAATTTTTTAAGCGTCATTAATCGCACGCGATTAATTGATGATTAACCAATTATTATTTTAATAATAATTAACAAATAATTAATTAATTAGTTAATCTGGTATTTAATTGTATACAAACAATGGAGTTCTTGTATGCTACTTATTCATTGTCAAGAAAAAGTTACTAAACCACTTTGAGTGTGGATTGTGGGGTAGCTATGAGTTGCGAAGTTTTCAACTATGAAAAATGCTGTCAAAGTAAGGTGTTTTAAATAATGATAAAATAAGTTTTTTAATTAAAAAATGTCCCCAAACAGACCAATTTGTTTAGACAGGTAACAGGTTAAATGACCCAAACGAAGAACTTATTTATGCAACCCCAGGAGAGGGAACCCCCTCCTCCTGGTGTTGTCTCTATTTCCCCTGAAGAGCTGAACTTATTAAGTCAAATCATCCGATAATAAAGACTTGACAAAGCCCTGATCTTAATTTCTTTGTATGTTCAATATAGCGCTACGTAATCTGTTAAATTGGTGCGACGTCATTATTTGTTTACCTGGTAACAATAAGCTACAGTTGTACTATTAATAGATCGGCTTTTTCCCCACGACAGATCATCAAAGGAGTGCGACATCGAGCCTTAACGACGTCGTCATTTGGTTTAAAAAAGGAAAGTGTTATAAACTAATAGATTAGCAGTAGTAGTAGTAGTAGTAGTGGGAGTGGGAGTGGGAGTGGGAGTGGAAGTAGTAGTAATAATAGTAGTATTTATTTCATTTTCTCAAAACATTCACAGACAACGCGAACACCACACAGCATAAACAAAATCAAAAATCAAACTGTAGACACATGCATAGATAATTGCAAGTTACCGTACTGAACAAATACACAAAAATCGACGTCAATTATAATGTCAATTTTTTGATTATGTAATGTTGTCGCAATAACTATGCACAAAATCATAGCAGACAATATTTACTTAAACTAAATTACAAGATAACATTTTAGTTAGTATTTCTGTCAACAGCCGATCAAGATTGAGGCAAAATTAAGTTGTGAACACACCGCTCGTGAATGAAAATGAGAAAATGATGGCTACCAGAGAGGTCAGAGAACCTGTCGAGCTGGCTGCCACAAAATTATCGCTGCGCTTCACGACAAATGAACGACTTATCTTGTTGTTGGATAAAATGACCATTCGCTAATTTTATTAAGGCCTTAACTAAAGAGTTGTTTTTAATCGGCGTTAATTTTTAAAGCGTTAACGCGAGTTAACGGGCAGCCCTAATAAAAATGTTACAAACATGTATTGCGTATGTCATATACATGTATGTGAACCAGAATAGCGAAATAATATTATATAGCAACATTTTTCGTTAGTCAGTATATATATTGTCTGACTTTTTACTGTGATTGTATAAAATATGTCTAGAATTCCCAATTTCAACGACGACCACTTGGACACCGCAATAGTATAAAAAATACTTACATACACATGAATAAATGACTGAGAATAGGTCACACGTGATCCCAATCATTTTCCAGATAAAACACGTGGTCAACAGTTGCCATGAGTGAGCGAGATTTCACAGCAGTGACACCGAGTGAACAATGAGTGAACAAGAAGCGCTGACGACGAATCAACAAAGCGGGAGTAAACAACAAGTGCGACTATGTACTGTGTAACCGGTGTGTGGAGAGTTGACTGAGGGTAAATCGGCTTGAAGTTTTGATCGATTGTGGGTTGTGGGTATGCGCTCATTAGAGCTGGCTGGAATGAAGAAGAATAAAGTAATGTCGACTAATTGGATGCTGTCATGTTCTATTGAAGGGATTGGACTGTCAAGTCGGCAATAAAAAAACTGAAGGATAAATAGGGCGATATTCTGAAGAAATATTTATTAAACAAACTGAAACCGGCAAAAATGCGCGATAAAAAGTGGTGATATTTGCTTTTCAGTCCATCCACATCGACTCTTCAAAATAGGGATTAATATGTTTGCATTATTTTGCACTCATATTTTCTTCGTTTATTCGACGCGTTGTGCATATTTTTCCTTGTTAATAAATCAGACGATTAACATTATAACGTTGTTGCTGTTGGAATTGGAACAGGGGGGGGGGGCAACTCCGCAGAGCTAATGTATTTATTACTGATCAACTGATCAAATATTGAATCAATTGTGTTTACTATACATGCCGTCTTCGAAGTTGACGTGTAATCTTGAGATCTCTTGTGAAATTGAAATAAGTGGCCAGTTTACAAAAAAATATAATATGCTCAACTAATCATTGCGAGCTTTAGTCGAATAACCAGTAATCACTCGTTACAATTAATTTTAATATTATTGTTATTTCATATCAAGCTATTGCACGAACTAATGTAACATACAATCAAATCCCGGCGTAGCGGCAGTCCACTGAATTAAAGGATGGATGGACTGGTGTTTTTTGGTTGATCATATAGTTAAGCTGCCCCACGTATCTCATTAGCAGACGGTCCACGCTGATCTATATTATTTTAACAAGTCGCTATCAATCTAAAAACTGAGTAGTCGATTTCTGAATAGGTAATTTCGGAAAAGGTGTGCATTTGGGTTATCTGTGTGGAAAATTGCAAATATTCTCCAGCAATGTTAAATTGTTGATTGAAATTGGTCAGAGTCGTCAATTATTAATGGATTGCTTATATGAAGTATCAATTAGTGTCTATTTCTGTTGTGATATCTCTCGAGATCTTAGTATACTGCAAATCTCAAAAGATTTAAATATTTCGTTAGTCAAATGGAATTTTATCCAACTGATTTAATTTTCTGTAAGATATAATCTTTAAACAATCCTTATAAATAATCATTATGTCCTATTTGTAATGCAATTTAAAATCATTACATTATTTTGCTTGCTCTTACGAAAGACTACTTGTCGATTTACTGCGACTTTGAAGACGCCATCGACAGCTGTCCAATGTCATCAAGTACGCAGCTGCTAGACGGAATGGAACATTGGCAGATCAGCGATGCTAAAACTTCCTCGTTATTTGGTGATAACACTCTGAACTTGGGTATGACTCACGAAATTAGACCTTCGATAGTTCATGATTTGGACGTTACAGACGAATCTGCTGTTATTGAAAAATAATATTGTCTCGCACGATCATAATCCGCCGTTATGTTAGATATAATTATGTTCATAATAGTGTTTTCTTTTTTATAGATGCATTTTTGTAGACGCATTTGTGTCATAAGTCTGTCAAACAAAGCAACAAGTTATTAATACTCAATAATTTACCAGCCTATGGTGATGGTCACTTAGTGATGTAATTTTTGCACTAGTCGGTTGGAAAACTAATGCATAATTCTCATACTCATTACATTTTCATATGAGCAGTATTGTTAGTTTATAGAATCTATTTTCCCTAGAATATGCTAGTCTGTCAAGATTTCATCAGGCAGCTCGGTTAGTACTGCGTTAGTACTGAATCCTTGTGGCCAAATGTTAACATCTCGTGGAGAATAGAATGATGTGGTGATAGACAGAGTTCTATCCGCTCACCGTCGATGATGTCGTAGCTGTCGTACGTGTCCTGCCTGACAAGCAGTGCGCAAATGTGATATTATGTACAGATGCAAATTTTATGCTTGGTGATTCTGCAATTGTATTAATAAAATGTTCAACGAGGTAATCACTGGCTACTTTATAATTAACTTTTTAATAACGTCGACATGCTTCCATCAACATCTACAGTATTACCATCATATTGAGGCCTTTCCGTACGTTTCCTGGCTTAAGTATAATTTTAATATATTTAATTCATGACAGACTGAGGGTTCACCAGGACGCCCACCCAGTATATTGATCTGATAAAGCAGCTTTGTTGAGGGTCAGTCATGGGGTGGTGTACACCATGTGCCTCTGAGAAAACGAATTTCATTATTTATTACAGGCATTTAAAGGAGCATTATTGGCCTATAAATGTGTATCGCCAAATTTTATAATTCAGTCGAGATTTCATTTACAACTCATCGAGTATGGATGCAAGAAGATCGTTTGATAAAATGATTGCGACTTGAGCAAAAGGATTTAACTATTAAATTTGTTATGTGCATTGGACTATGATTATTATTACACTTAATTTATGCTAATTGTTATTTGCAAATGTTATTAGAATCAGGACGATTACTTTCCATGGCGACAACTTCTACTCGCCCTGGTTTCTACGCTCGGCTAGAGAGTAAATTCTACGCCACAACGGATGCATGCCTGGAACTTTACTATCTCATTATTAATGACGGTATAATAGATATTCCTCTTATAACGATAAATACCGTGTCTGAAGAACTGGAAGAATCGGCGATCGGCTCAACAGCAAATGAAGTCATTTTTGGCTGGAGACGATTATATATTGGACTGCCAGACGACTTTAACAAGATTATCATTCAAGGTTTTTGAAGCAAGTACAATGTCAGTGGACTCTTCATCGATGATGTCGTAGTGCGCCTTTGCGATGCGATAGGTAACTTTCTGAGAAAGTCTTTGGCTTGCTCATTTCACGAGCACTGATTTGGTTTAAATAATTTTACACGGTTAGTGATGCACTTCAATTTTTAAGCATTCAAGGTATAATAAAAAGTTATCATTTATGTACACGCACAGGCACGCACGGACGAAACAATTCTGGTGAAATCGAGCGAGGCCCTAGACACACACGCATACACCACAAATTCTAATTTTCGGAGGAAATTCCGGATTTTTATTCAGAAAGTGTATCAGTGCGGGGGTTGATTGGGGGGGGGGGGTGTCGCTCGAGAGGCGCGAGCGGGGGCGGAGGCGAGGCAGAGTTTAGCGAAGACTAATGTCAGCCCCCCCCCCTTCCCTAGCGCGATTACTGCATAATTCGATAGCAGGGGTAGCCACATTCTGACCCCGCCTTCTCGCCAGATTTCTGAAGAATTCGATGAAAAAAATCCCGTTTCCGAATAAGATTTCAGGATATTATTCACAAGGGAGTGTGGGGCGGGGGCGGTAGGGGAGGTTTACGGTTTGCACCATAATGTTGCACGAATAGTGTTCATCGATCCAGTAAAACATTGCAGGAGTCGCGATCCCGACATGTTGCTCCCTCCCCGCTCCCCCATACCAGTGCTACTAAGGAGCTGGATGTGTACCTCAATGATTAGCGACTGAAACATGAGCCAAGTCCGATTTACCATAGAGTGACTCTTAATCTTGCATTATCCTTCAAAGCTCACCTGACAAAATGTGCTGCAAACTGAAAGGCAGAAATAACTTGCTTATGAAACTCGCTGGCTGCTCCAGGGGAGCAAATGCTAGCACTTTGCTCTCAGAAGCACTGGATCTATGCTACTCGGTTGGTGAATACTGCTCCCCAATCTGGGCACTCTCGATCCACACAAACCTTGTTGACGTCCAGTTGAGCAGCACGATGCGGCTGATATCGGGGACACTGCGCCCCACCCCATTACCATGGCTGCCTGCCCTTGCAAAGATCCAAACACCGATTCTGCGACGCAAGATAGTGGTGAACAACTGGTTTCTAAGGCAATTGCCACCAATGAATGGGGACTACACACCGAAACGTGCAACACACCAACACGCCGCCTAACATCCAGGCGGCCACTCTGGAGACATAAAGCCTAGTGACCTCAGAACCGGTGGTAAAAAGACTGGCTAGCGGCTAAGTTTGTCAATTGGCATCGACGACGACGACATCGATTTATGTGAAGACAATTGTAAAGGAAATTATACAGCCATTTCAACATGATCTGCTGAACGCAACTGAGCATAACAGTAACAAATACGAGCAACGGCAGCAAGCAAGTGATAAACAAAAAGCTCACGAACTCGTGAGTTTAAACTGATGTGAAGTATTGTTAGAAAATCTGAATCAAGATGCCCTGGTTGATACTGAAATGTTATGCGAATCAGAATTATCTGAGTATCTGAATTATCGAGATGGCGAATCAGAACTATCTGAGTTTCTTTGAACTATTATCAATTCTAGGCAGTAGCGCCAGGATTGAGACCAACGTTCGTGTAACCAGATATATAATTTGTAAAATTAATGACACCAGTGGACAGTCGGGTCAATATTCAAATGCAGTGCTGTATATTTCCTTAGGTAAAGATAAGAACAGGACAAAAAACACTAAATGAAATCGTGATCTGATGCTTAGTTCAATGTCTGTCTGAACACAAGGTGACAACAGAGGACTTAAGAGGTGTACCCCGTGAAAATTGCTAGTATATTATTTGGTCAAGAATGGAGTGACAAAGATGAGTCTCAAGAGGAAGTAAACAACAACGATGACCAACCAGGGTGATTTGAAGATCAAACAAAGACGTATTTCAAAAAGTATAGCATGTCACGCCCACTCGTATGTGCATATTAGCATGAATAGAAGATACATCATACACGAACTTGGATCGCTTTTCAAAATATCTCCTGAATAAAGGCAACTCTGTTGTCACAATAGGCTCAGTTGATATGACACAACGAAATTGTTAACGTAGTCTAACGACAGTCTTCGTACTAGCCAGGCAATTTCCACCTTCAAAAAAGAACTCAAAACTTCATATTTAAAAAGCATTCTGGACCCAATGACATCACAGCCCCACGCCACTGACTCAACCAACCTTGAAATGAGTGCGTGTGAGAAATTTCTATGTTATGTTATGGTCACAAACTATTCAATGTCAAGAGTGGCCACATAAACATTGCAGGTCCAACCTTCAAAAAAATCAACAACTGGACATATGTAAAACATTTCACACTCAGGCAAAGATGGAGCAGATGAAAATGAACTGAAATGTCTCACCATTCTGTTATATGCAACAATTGAAGATGTTAAAGGTCAGGCTGCGTTTTGGATGACTGATCATGCGTCTTATTGTGGCATCCTTCTCGAACACTTGGGGGTGGACAATGATATACTGTTGAAGTGTTGCGCACACGTGTTTTGGGGAATCGATCATGAAAATAATAAAGTGTTCCGTGATGCCGAACAACAAATAGGGGTCTTACGACGTCGTTAATACATGGCTAGAAAGTTTTCCTATCTACGTCTTTGAGCAAACACACATTTAGACTCATTGCCATCACTAGGCTACTTTCATCAAGTCACGCTTCTCATTCAGTCTTGACGTACAATAAAAACATAACTTCTATGAAGGTCAACAATATAACTCACGACGACTTTACATCAATATTTATATCAACTCGTTCGGAAGAATCATCGAGATGGCAAAAGGGTTTATGACGCGTCGGGAATCAATCATGACATTCTTTGAAGCTGTAGTCGATGAGAACGCGAAAAAATAGTTCTTGCTGTCTCGACGTTTATGGCTAATGAAAGGTTCCTCGGCGCAGAAGTATATATTGTTAGTTGGTGAACAAATCCCTTTTCCGATACTGAAATTATCAGGAATTGATAACTATGAGAGTTTGATAGATTCACGTTATAATTAGATAGGGATATAAACTAAAACTAAGATCCTTATCACAAAACCTGGTTATCAATTATATTAGTGGGCTGATTGTATTTATTTGACACTTTACAAATCAAATTGTGTCCCTTGATATCATTTGCTAAGTTGAAATAAATACCACATATATAAAATAACTTTATTAATTAAAACAATAGAAATATGTACACAGTATTTTCACTACAATGATAACACCATCATTTCAATTAGGCACATCAAAATCCTAAAGATGTGACACAGTTAAAGTTGTTCTCAGAAAACTATACACAGAAATTACTACCCCAGCAGTCGACTGTAATGAATGATGGAAGACGTAGCGAAGGTGATCCAGGTCTTGGGATCTGAGCTTAGAATCCTTAGGCAAGTTCCAGATGTTGAGATGCTCGATATCCTTTGCGCCGTGCATTGTCCTCCAAGTCGAGTCCAGTATCCATTGAACAGTTCGATCGATAAGAAGGGTCAATGTGAGAACGTAATCCGTAAACAATAAGTATCTGAATAAATATCCTTCAAGAGCTATTCAGAATGTTGCAATACGGCACGTACGGCCAGAGTAATATTCGATCGTGTAACTACAAAGTACTGAGTTCAAGTGAAATCGTCACACTTCCACTATTAATCCTAATCTCATGGATTCAACGCTCGTCCGATAATATCCAAGCATCAGCGCTGAATATGAAGGTAGGATTCGAAGTCCGAGGCAATGGTGTTGTTAAATAATAGCCCGATAAGTTCACTAAGGAAACTGACTAAATTAAGTCTTCAATCAATAATCATCTTAACCATAATGATTAGATGTCTAGCAATCATCTGCAACACATCTTAACTCGATCGTGTTCAGTTCAAGTTCAAACTGCTTGATTATCTTCAACTCATGACGTCAACCAAAGCATTGCAACAAATAATTATGAATAAGACATTAGTAACGTCACTATTATATCAAATAGCAATAATATAGAAAATTAATAAAATTAAAGTAATAAGAACTTATTTATAATTAAGTAGTTATCGTAATTAATTAAATAAATAATTAGGACTCCGTGACAATAACAGTCAAAATGATACCAAAACTAAAAAAAGCAGAAAAGACAATTCATCTGCTGAAGAATTGTAAATATCATGATGGGCCAATCACTCCCAAGTCCATCTAAATGATGACTAATCTGACAGAAGATCAGCTGCTTTCAGAAATTGAATACCTGCGGGTGACAATTGTACCTGATGTCAGGCAGAAAATGTTCTTCAGAAGTGAAGAACGAACACGGACCGTTTATTTTTGAGAAAATTTCTTTCCCCGAGTTACAACAACAGTCGTTGAAAAAATCAATCAAACTGGACGGTAATGAAAGCAAATATATTGAATCCCTTCTGAAAGATTCAGTGCGTGAACTTTAAAAACATATCAACATTCTACAGAACGATTTTCGAGCACAATATTCTTATTAGTCGCTACTACGTGGTATGTTCACAATCGCTGTCACTTTTTGTCATTGTCAGGATATTATTTGAGGATATCACGTTTTTTAAACATGATTTGTTTTAAAGTTAATGACCATTTCTATGTTTATTTTTGTCTGACTCTGTGTTTTCTTTTTTGCAGCCTCTAACATTCGTAATAAAAACAAAAAATACATGTATTGTATACTAAAACCCGTGCAAATCTAAATTGTATCAATTCTATGTTGAAAATACCATTGTACCCAATACTTTCAAATAATTGACCTGACTAACCGAAAACAAAATTAATTGTTTTATCGGCCAAATTTGTTTTCTGGGATACAAATGGCCTCAGAATCTAGCATGCAGTATAGCACCTTGAAACAAACGTGTCCTTTGCTGCAACCTTATTTTTTACCTAAATTTTGGCTGATGGGGAACACAATTTTCCATCGATTCTATTGTGATAGCGCGTTAAGAGTCGGTGAGGACTATTGTGTCCATTGTTCGGCTCTCTAGGCGCGTCTGCATGCTGCTTGTAGCAGGGTGGTGAGATATGAATGCCGTTGCAGTCAGTAAGACTTCCGAGAACGAGTAGAACACCAAGCCCTTGTAGCTCAATGGTGAGAGCGTCTGCCTGTCTGTGTGGGAGATCCGGGTTCGATTCCTGGTTCGAGTATAACGTTTTACTCGTACTTGGAAGGGGCTTGTTGTAACGGTCTCTTCATATCTCATCTACAACATGTGGTGATAGAACCTGGGTAACGATCGTTAATCCATTGTATGTACCTGTGTTCTGCTGTGTGACTATTTGTTCCCTGGCCTGCGTGGCGTGTGTGGCCTGTGTGGCGTGAAAAGTCTGTTGTTGTATCAGCCTACGTGGCGATATCTCTATCAGACAAATAGATACAATACAAATAGATATCTCTATCCATTTGTAGTAGTCTGTGTGGAGTAGTAGCCCATGTGGCTTGCGAGTCCTACGTGGTCGAGTTGAGCCTACGTGGCGACGACGTAAGATTCCGGAGAGAATCTTGTTTGGGGTGGAGTGATGGGGTAGCGCGTTACGAGTCGGTGAGGAATATTGTGTCCATTGTGCGGCTCGCTAGGCGAGTCTGCACGCTGCTTGTAGCAGGGTAATGATATATGAATGCCGTTGCAGTCAGTAAGACTTCCGAGAACGAGTAGAACACCAAGCACTTAGAGATCAATGGTTAGAGCGTCTGCCTGTCAGTGTGGGAGATCCGGGTTCAATTCCTGGTTCGGACATAACTTTTAACTCGTGCTTGGAAGGGGGCTTGTTGTAACGGTCTCTTCATATCTCATCTGCAACACTATGCACAGCATCGAGGACAAATTTGGAATTATAGATCAAAGAATTATAGTGCACGATTAATTTAAATTAGGTCGGGGCACAATAATGTTTTCTATGTTTCATTGTTTTGACCGTGAGTTTACTTTATCTATCTAAAAAATATTTATCTAAAATATAAAAACAATTACGAAGAGATGTAAATAAACAGTGCATTACACTGCAACGTACAGATTTGGAACTGAAATGCAAGACTAACGCCGTAGGTAATGGATATGTTGGAGCTCTAGACCGTGCACCGATGACAATTCCAGATGCATGTTCGTCATGGGACCTCTATGCCACTACAATAGAAAAAGATTTTGGCTTTATGGCACCACCTGAGTACGTAACGGAACTGGATTCCTATATCTACACCGGCTGCTCGAATGTAATTGGCCGAGAACCATTTACACGTCCAGTATGCATTGATGTAGATGGGCTTTCAGATGACGATGCTACTATATTGCGAGTATTTGACTGTCTGACGTCTTATTGTCGTAAGTATTCTATCATAGCAGATTGGGTAAACGGTCCAAATCTATAATCTGGGTTCGGTTTATTCGTACCAAAGTAAGAGAGCACATTTGCTTACTTTGTTGCATTTAATTGTATTGAATATCAACATACAAATAAAGCATTATTAAGACATGATACACTTGGTCATTAATCTGTATCTAAACTAGTTAACATAAGTACACAATCGTTCAACAGATGGCAATGCAAGGTGCATATACTCGTTTTAGTGAAAAGGGTTAAATATTTAGTTGTATAGTTTCGAGAATTAGTACGGATGAGACGAGTTTCACTAGTGACTCAAGGGTGTCACCGGGACCTTCTATCCGCCATTCAAATATATTTCTCCACGCGGGATTCTACACGGGACTCGTAACATTTTGGTAAAATGCGACGGATATGGCGCTAAAAGTATTGAGTAATTTGTGAAGACCGTACGCCAGTAGTTTCAATGTAGTGGTACGTAACATTGTTTTGATGATGATGATGATGATGATGATGATGATTAGAATTTAGAACTAGTCATTATCATGATGATGATGACTAGAACGGTTAGAACTAATGAGTTCATAATACGACTCACTCGAGTCTGTGCGGTGCCTTGATGGGTGGTTGTGTTAATATGAATACGTTTACGATAAGTATAACTTCCAAAAACGAGTAGAACGGCGTCCCAAGTGGTGCAATGGTTAGCATACATGGCTGTCTTGCAGGAGAACCGGATTCGATTCCTGGTTCGGGCATAACGTTTTAGTCATGATTGGAAGGGAGCATGTTGTAAACGGTCTTTTCATATCTCATCCACAAGAGTCAACAATCACATGGGAGTGGATCGTATAGGAGTTAAGAGAGTAAAGTACATGTGAACCAAGAAGAATGAACCACGTAGGTGACAGGGAGAGTAGATTACATGGAAAGCAAGGAGAGTGGGTCGCATCTCCAAACTTCGAATAAATATTTACAGCTAAAAACTGTGCGGAGCGCTCTGCCGAGTCTTCTGTTGAAATTTTTTACATTAACAATAATTTAATTAAAGCACGTACTATAAAAAATTAACATTGTAAGAGCTTTATGTTAAAATATGTGTAACAACGTAGAAACTTCAACATTTTAGTCCAAGTTCACAACTTAAGACTGATGGATCACAAATTGCGTGCTCAATTCTAACCAATATTGTTGATTACATGCTTTAACGTTGAGCTACTATGCATAAAACGAGGAGCAATTATGCTTTGTTATGAACAATGAACATCTTCAATGTGGTCATGAAGCTATGCTAGTTGCAAGGCCATCGTTGCGCGTTTATTGCAATCAGTTCCAGGCTTCTGGAACATAGGACTGTTGGGTATTAAATCCTTAGTATGCACGTTTTGACTAAAAGCAGCAAGCTTTACTGTCAGAAACGTGAAGATTTAGTTCATGTCTTACGTGAGCAGCTTGCAGGCGTCCGGACGCACACCGATGTTCCGATGGATTATGTCTGCCGCCTGCACGCAAGTGTAACGGTGTTGAGGAATGCCCGGATGGAAGCGACGAATCGTTCACCGTTTGCGGTAAAATCACGTAAAGCATTTTTAATGATTAATTATTGCAGTTGTTTGGTACATGATTGTAAATTTCACACCTGTTAAACGGGTGTCATAAAAAAATATCTAGTATGTTGCATATTGTATGATATTGATAGATTCTCATCCAGTTAGCTGCAGTAGAATTTTGGTATTTGCATGTCCTGTTTTCTAGTGTTTAGCCCAATGAAAATTGAAGATACATCATAATAGTTAAAATGCTGGATTTAAATAGAATAAAGTAAAATCAAATGGGATGCACTGGCATGAAGAAAATAACTGTCGTGATAAATAACTCTGTCAGGGCCATCAGTGTCTTGTGAAAATTTTTGTTTTAAAATATGATGCTTCAAGATAACCAGTATAATTGCAATCAACATTGGTTCCAGGCAAATAATTATTATTTACTGATTGTGATTTTTGACAGTGCAGACTTGCTTAATTTCAATCTACTGTGCTTTTGCAGATAATCCTTTTTCATATCTATTTCCAGCTTAAGACTAAATTTACACTTAGTTCTAGTTTCAAAAAGATTGAATCTACGCTATCATCGCTATGTTAGTTAAAAGTATCCTTATAAATTACTATTAAGGTTAGTTTACGTGAACAATATTTTCAACAATGTACTAAAAGTTGTTCCATCTGTACCTGGCGTCCCACAAATTAGAAAGCAGTTTTAAAATTCAAAGAAATTACAATATCAGAGATTTCAGCAAAAATTTAATATGCGTTACAGTTGTAATTAGCACCTTTTAAACTTGTTTTTTGGAGAGACAATAAGTGTAACTATTCTCGAACACAGCTTTCTCAAATTTAACATGGGTGTCCGTACACTTAATCGGATGAACGGAAAATCGCATGGACACTTAATAGGGAGACACATAATCGGGAGGCATTTTACGAACTGTCACTGGAAATTTGTAACGGTGATTTACAAGGCCAATCAGAGAACGCGTTTCATAATCTTATGTGCTGAGTGTCTTGGTGTTAAGCTGCTTTGTTAACAGCTGATTGACGAACAGCTGATTGACAAAAATATGTTTGTTTAAAACCAGGTTTGGGATGGAAGGCCGAATAAATGCCTACATTTGCTAGTACAATGTTTCCAGGCAAGCAATTTTCCAACGTCACAGGAGCAAGCCTTTATCAAAATGACTTCCATTTTATCGGACTTGATAACTTCAAAAGGGCCATTCAAATATGGCGTGACGCCTTTTTTCAATAGTTTTGACGCCCTTTCTTTGTAGCAAGCTGTCACACTGTTATAATGCTGTCATAATGCTTGTGAGATTATGGAATAAATTTTACTACAACACCTAGCGACACCCCCATAAATAGTGATATCACAAAACTCGACACCCCCTTATGAGTATGACTAAGATTGCTTCTTAACCATATTAATACTTGCTTCGTTCATAACAATTTTCATTTTGGACCGTGATTTTAGGAAATGTAATCTTTAAGTCTAATTTCCGAGACTAAGGCTAGACAAAATTAAAAAAAATTAAGCTTATTTACTCGATTACTTCATGCAAATTGTGATCTGAAAATCGTTAGTTATGCCTATTAACGCTAGATAAGTTTAAGAATTAAATAAATAAAATTAACAAGTACTTAGTCTTACAATAATTACTAAATAAAAAGTGTTCATCTGTGACGTCACGACAGGTTAGCCTCCCCTCCCCCTTGTCACGAGCTGTAATACGTCAACTATTCCCACCCCTCGATGCGTGACGTCATTTTAGAATGACCTCAAAGCATGTATCAACCAAGACCCCGAGAAAAGGCGTCAAGGCTAAGGAGAAGGATTCCAACGTAGTTGCATCTAAACATTGCATTTGGGTATACTTTTTTTAATTCACCCGAATAATATTTTTGTTTTATTTACAACTTTATGGGGTTTATGGTCTATGGGGTTCAAGGTAGGATTTAAGGGGTTCAACTTTAAAGGTAGGGTTAATGTGGTTCAATATAGGGTTTATAGGGTTCAAAACCAAGGTAGGATATATACGGCTCAAAGTAGTGTACGGATTAGGGTTAGAAAAGGTCTCGAGGCTCAACATATCACAAGAGTCCAAAACAAAGGACTCTATGCTGTTGCATAATTTAATACGCTGGTATAAATCACTTTTTAATTATTTATGAACGTAATAAAACTTCGGCTAATAATTTTAGAAGTAATGACCTTCTCGGCTTAATTATTGTAATTTGTAAAATTTATCAATTTTGAGAAGTTGCAAACATTTAAATGATGACGAATAAGACAGGCCTATATTAATAGGCCTATACTATAGGCCTACACATTGCTCTATCTACCAGAGTTGTGGTCTCGAGACTGCGGTCTTGGTCTCAAGGCGATCTCGAGACCAATTTTTGCCGGTCTTGGTCTCGAACCCTAATTAAGTCTTGGTCTTGGACTCGAACCCCAAGGTCTTGGTCTTGGTCTCCAAGCATCGGTCTCGGCCTTGATCAAGACCAAGACCAACAAAAATTCTGAACTGGTGAATATTTTTTCTTAATTTTTAAGAGAAACTTTCAATATGCAAGACTTTCAAGACTTTCAATATGGCGTATAGGCATTTTTGAAATTAAGAAATATTTCGTATTACATGTAACATCAATCTGTTCTAGACCTTCGAAATATAATACTGTAGTATAACTTTGAATTAAGCGTTCTTACATTTGCTAGACAAAATAGATTTATTACACATGCTTCTTATTCCATTTGCAAACAATTTAATAGATCCAGAGTTGTGGTCTCGAGATCTCGGTATTTGTCTCGAGGCGGTCTCGAGACCGATTTTTGCCGGTCCCTGTCTTGAACCATAAGGTCTTGGTCTTGAACCCTATAGGTCTTGGTCTCGGAGCATCGGTCTAGATCTTGGTCTTGATCAAGACCAAGATCATCAAAAATTCTTAACGGTCAAAACATTGTCATATTGTTCCGATTAGGTTATTGTACTATTGAGGTTGATGTACTAATAGTTAGGTTCTTGAAGAAATAGGTAGTA
>JAQFYQ010000628.1:0-16040 GCA_034694885.1 Buchholzia appendiculata | reverse complement strand
TTTTCTGAGGCACGCCGCGACCCACTTGCAAAGCTTCCGCGACCCACCTTTGGGTCGCGACCCACAGTTTGAGAACCCCTGGTCTATTGTATTGTATCGTAGGAGATCAAAGTGTTGCATGTACTTTAAATCGATAATATCATCACGATACAATATCGGAAAGAAATACGTTTTATTGCGTAATATATATATATATTCCATAATTGCATAAAATGAATACTTCGCAATTTCCATAAATCTAGTTTTGTATAAAAAACTAAAAAAACGGTATTTCTCAACTGTGTTTTTCAAAGATATATCAATTTGGCTTTCAGGTAGTGAAAGTAGATAGTAGCGACACATTAGAGACAGAGAAGAGAGTCATACCAGAGTTGGACGTGGGTCGGGTCGACCCTTGGGTTGGGTCGGATCGGGTCGGATCCGCATTTTTAGGAAATTGAGGTCGGATCAGAAAGTCGGTGGGTCGGGTTGAGTCCTCTAAAAAGTGACCTACTTTCAACTCTGATTCTGACGTAGTGAGAGATAGGAGTGAGACGTTGAGTGTGCGTTCCGTCGCGTGCTGCACATCTAGAGCGTCGTGACACGGAAAGAAACGTTGTATCCGTCTTTCCCTGTGGTTGTTCTCCGTCCAGATTGGCTGGTCTACTACTCCGGGGGCCACAGCCCACTCCGGGGGCCACAAGTGGGCGCCATAGATGCCGATCTCGACGACGCGCAGACGGCACAGTATGTACGTTTCTGCATAGGCTGTGCGAATCAGGGTCTTGGGGCTTAGGCCCGAATATTTCCCCTCAAAATTTGTTTGATTCACTGCGGTCCCCCCCTTGCTCGTCTTCTTTTTTGCTACGCCGCGGCCCCTTTCCTCCGCTAATCATAAAATGTAAGTGTTTCGCTGCTACCCCCCCCCCCGCTCGTCGAAGATGTCTAAGCCCCCAAGTCACAATGTATGTTGCTGCCTATGCGTTTCTGATTCAACTTTATTTAGAGGGAGGGAGGGTGGTGATTGGGAAGTTGAATTTCCATCTAAGTAAACATTTTATGCTATTCAACTTTGTCGATCCTCAGCCCCAATAATTTATATATATTTGCCACCCACAACTCAACAGTTTCAACTAAATCCCTGTTCGCTAATTATTATTGGTAATAATTATTAATGATTAACAATATTAATGATCATTAGCAATAATTATCATTGGTAACAACGGTAATCCATGCAATTTTTTCTGTATCAATACTGCACAGTGAAAATCTATTAAGATATTACTGAATGGATAATTCTTCTTATTTATAACATGGGTAAACGTCAGACTTTAAACAATATTAAATTTTACTAACACGTTAACTAACTACTGCTATTATTATAACTGATCAGGTTTTTTTTCACAAGCCCACGGTAACACCATTAGTACTGCGCACTGATCGAATTTCTTACTAAACTTATCTGATAGCTTGACGTGTTATACTGTACAATGTACATCTATCCTGAATGCGTACAATGTTTCGTCTCTACATCTGCAACAGCTTTGCGGACTCTAGACGTCATCCAATACGCTAAGCCGCCACGGCGCCAAGCCTCCACCGCGCCAGTACCTACAATGCGAGGTATGAGTGATTGTTTTAGGGCTTTACCCAGGGTTTCATTGGGGGAGGGCTTTGACTTCCCAAAAATGTTGATGCTTTTTTTCAAACAAAAATATTTCCGAGGGAATATCTCCATTTTTCATGCATGTACAATAATCATTCTGAAAATTCATGGGAATATCTCTATTCTATTAATTGTATCTCTATTCAATTGTGTTTGAGCTTTCCAAAAAATATCTGACGACTGTTTTCAAATTCTTTTTCACAAAACATCACAAATGTTAAGGAAATAAAAATGGGGTGGGGGTTAAGCCTGACCCTCCCCCACATTGAAATAAGTCCTTGGATTGATAAACTAAGTTCTGTTTCTGCAATGAGCCGAAGCGTGTTGAGTGTGAAACATTGTTTGCAGCTTCGCTTGTTTCTTCCCAAGCCGCTGCGCAACTGTGTATTCCACATCAAGTGATGATTCATTATAGGAACATGCAATGAACAATCTAAGGGAAGCGAGGAACATGAGGCTGATTAAAGTTATTGTTTTTGAATCTTTGGGCCAATTAATTATCTTTTGTACACGTAATACTCTCCATTTAAAAATCTTTCTACAGCGGTCACTGTATTCCACTGCATCTGTTAGTCACTGTATTTACCCCCCCCCCCCATCCCATCCCAACCTTACTTTTCAATGCATGTTTCTGAGATATAAAGAGCAAAAGAATGAAATTTCTAATTTGTTGTGAAAACATTAGTCACTGTCGGGATTGGATAACATCAATATATTAACTTACTGTACTTCACAAAAGCGAGCGAGCCACTATAAAAAATATAGTCATGGCCTGCATCGAAACTTGATATCTCTCCGCGGTCCATTAATGGTCACAGCTGCCAGGACCAGATCACTCAGTCTCACTGTTCATCGTGTGCAGTGGCGTCGGAACGGGGAGGGTGACAAGGGTCGGGAGACAGTGTCCCCCAGAAACAAATGGGGGGGATAAAGCTATGTATTTGTCCCACCACAAAATTAGTATTAGTCAAAATCCTGATAGCCACAATTGGAGCAAATAAAACAATTGATGAATATTAAATTAGTTTTGCATTAATTTTACATATAACATCTTATTAAATAAATAAATCACATTCAAGGAATTTGAAAATACATAACTTAAAGTTATGGATTCGAACCTACAGATCTCTCATACGTCCTTAAACTTTTGTCAGTTAAAAAAAAGAAAACGCTAACTTAGGTTAATTTAACTTGAAGTGTTCAAGATTTGAGGCTGCATTCTACTTTCATAAAAAACATTTCAAGTTCTGTTTAATCTATGTATGTCAGTTTTTATGTATTTGTGTACCCTATAAAGCTCTAGATCTTCTTATAAGGTTTTTATTTTGTGCAGGAAACTACATTTTTTAACATCATCATCAACATTGTCTAACAATATTTAACTATTTGTATGTATGTAACACTTCCTTTCACATGCGCCGTGCGTGCCAGTGACTTCCGTCACTGACATTCCGAGGCGCACAATTATGATTGTCACTGGAAAATTGTTGTACATTTAAATTTACAGTTCTATTTGTTCATGTATTTAACAAGTATGGAACAAAATATTCGCACAAGTATGCGCCCAAGTAAAGTCTGGCCGTTTGCAGTTAATATGTGTAGGACAACTGTTTCAAAGATCAGTGATTCGTGCAGAATTTGATTATTGAAAATCTGCGAATTATTGAAATTAGATTGTCAATAATTTGTTAGGTTCATTTAATTAGGGCATGCAGCTGAATTTTACTGTCTGAGAAAAATTGCACATCATAACCTATGAAATTCCAGAACCACGATCAATAACTGGTTGAATTTTTAGTATTGCATGTTAATTTTATAATATATGTGAAGTTTAGGGTGTTTTGAAAATTAATATTCATTAAATTTTCATTGTAGTATGTTCACAAATAACACTTTTTTATTGCACATGACTATGTGCATGTCAGAGTTAGTAGATTGTTGGATAGTTGGATATCAGTTTGATATCATGACTATGTCAGTCTTTTGAGTATCAGTAACTATTTATACCAGATAAAGATGATACTAATGAATTGAAAAGTTTTGAATAACAAATAAAATATAACTGAAATGAACCCATGGCTAGAGACTTAGGAGGAATTGGCATATTCATAAAAATCCTTTACCTTCACTTTATCTTCCTGGTCTTTGTATTCATGTATTGCACCCATTGTTATACATAATGTGATTGGTCGATTGATTTGTTAGAGTGTAGCCTATTGGTCGACAAAGATAACTGAAGATAATGCTGTGAGGCAGCGCCTTGGAGTTCCTGTGTACAGTCTGGAGGAACTTCACTACCTGCTGGCTGTGCCTCTGTGTGAGAGCGCAAGGAAGCTTCCTCTGCACGAGGTGCTCTACAACTCTGACGCTGAAAGATGGGACTTGGAGCAGGTCAAGATGAAAGTCGACAGAACTAAACAGAAAAGGTTCTTTGTGTTTGATAGTTTGTATGAATATTTTGTTCCGTAGTTTGTATTGATGTTTTATTTTTATAAGTTTGTATCGATATTTTGCTCGATATTTTGTATCGATACTATTGTTTCGAGATCAATGAATTTTTATTATTTTATTGAATTATTGATTTAAGTTGTGTATGTATTGAGCAGGACACATGCACATAATATTCATTGCAAATAAAAAACGACAGTTGGAAATGATTGACGTGAAGCCCAGTGATGTCTCCTGTTACAGTGGGCTCGTTTATCCATATCGTTACTCGATATACTGGACTAGGCGAATGTGAATATTGTTGGCATCACGAAGAGCATCGGGCGGTAAAATATTTACTTAGCTGATCTAAAATTAAGTTTTTATGACATTCAGATTTAGATAAATAATAAATTGTTGGTGTATGAGCCAGACTAGTTGTTTAACCACCAAAACGAGCATACCCTATGACTAAGGCTTCTTCCTTACATTTTAACTTGATTTGTTGTGGTTTTCTATCTTTATTTTTCTCTCTAGCTTTATACCTTCCAATTTTGTCCTGTTTTGCATTTATTACGTTTTAGTCTAAACCTCTTCACACAGAGAAAGGCAATGAAGGAAGAACGCGATCACCTGGGCAGGTACAAGCTGCCGGCAGATATCCGTCGACTGACCACCTGTGATGAGGAAGACAACTCTCGTCGCAGTGCGGACGTGGAATCCCAGCAGACCATGAGTCATCCACCTCCACCAGGTGAAGGTCGCATGCCAAGGACACCTCCTCTTCCTCCTCCTCCGTACAGTGATCCTTCATCAGCTGCATGTACTACAGATGCTGTGGCATTGCATGCAAGCCCAGCATCGCCCGATCAAATGTCATGGCCAGATCGTGGCAGTAATTTTCAGGTTTCCGATTCTTTTGTTTCTCCGACTCCACCAGGTACCTTTGTACAGTCTCAGGTGTCCAGAAAGTCCTCGGGGAAAGAGGGTGAGTCAGAGGCTGGGTTGGGTCTTGCTGGCGAGGCACTTGGTGGCGATAGTTGTGGAGGGTTTGATAGGATGGGTTCCGGTTCATCGTTGAGGTCAAGAGAAGGATCACCAGCTCAGTTCGACATGAACGTCCAGGCTTTGACGGGGTAAACTAGTATTATTATACATGTTAAGTGATTGATTGGAGTTTTGAACATGGTAATGTGAATATTATTTAAGTTCTTGATGGAAGGGGATAGATCAGCATAATCATCAGCATTTATCATCCTTCGCTTTTATGTTGTGAATGTTGATAAAAATTTTCTTCCGAAATTTGGATGGAACTGTTGCGATTAACACGTGCACTGTATGAACTCGGCCGTGTGTATGAATATGAAATATTGAACTGAAGTATTGAAGTGAAGTTTTACAGCCGGATGCCCTTCGTGGCACTAACAATGTCACTGCTTGTCTTGTCGAGCAAATATGTAGGAATATGGTGAGTAGTTCAAAGTTCTACACCAATGATTGCATAAATAGAAGGGATAGATATCACTTACGATTTTCTTTCTCAACATACGAAAGAAATTTTATCACATATAGGGCACTACTCAGTTCGATCAAATAGAGCATCCATTACGTTTTAATGTTTTCTTCAATCCATTGAATATTTTAAAATCGGATGCCTTTCCTGAATCCAATCTCAGTAGGCCTGCTCATCTCATCGAGTGTATGAAGTATATGAATATTATTCGATGTTATTCGATAAATGTTATTTTCTTTCAATGCTATTCAATGAGAAAAGTCTATTTTAATGTCTGTTAAGATTCATAGAGCATATATGCAACCAGTCAACAGTACTGGCTCTTTCTCCTAGCAAGCCCATTCCACTGAATTCAACAATTATATATATTTTTTTTTTTAAAAATTAGTGAAATAATGATATTGATTGTGTTAAATTCACAATATTGACATAGACATAAAGAAAACGTTATTGTATTGCCATTTCATGTTGTTTTTCTTGCAAACAAAATAGTTTAATAGTTTATTATAGCAAGCAATTATAATTGTAATACGTTTTTTAATCGGCTCCATTGATACTTATAATGTGTGATTTTCATTCCATAAATATTTAATTTATTTTTGTATTGGCTTGTCTTTTGTATTTGCTTTCTGTCATATAATGTAGCTTTCATAAAATCAATGATTTATTTCAATTTGTTTTGTTTGATGTTATCGCCAGTGAGTCGCCAGGATCATCAGTATTTGATAGCGAGCAGAACACAAGTATGGAGTTCAATTCTACGTATCAGTGCGACTCACAATGGGGTAGACCATATCAAGGTTAGACGGTTTTAATTTGATTTCAGAAGGATTTGAATGTGATATAATCGACATGATTTGACTATTTATCTCTTTTTTAATGTCATCGTCATCAAATCATCGTCATCATTGTCAGAATTCACAAAGAATATCTTTTGTTCGTTAAATTTTAGTCAGTTTTGCGAGATAGTTCGTTGTGTTTTGTGTATAATTTTATGAAATCATCTATTTATTTGCAATTCATGTGGATAAATTTCTCTAACAGCATCGTCGTCGTCGTGTAACATCTAAGCTTACACCAAAGAGGTTTACATTTCTGACAAGTTTCCATACGTTAGGCTGTGCAAACCTCTCTTAGTTAGCCTCTCTTCAAGAAAGAGATGTTTTAAATTTTATTACTTCATAGCAAAAAAACACTGCATTCATATTGCTCGTTAGGTTTTTAAATCTTTTTCTATATTGTTTTTCTGGCTTTAGATGAGCACAGGGAGAGGAGTCGGAGAAGATCCAGCAGCAGTGTGAGGGACGATGTGGGAGGGCGTAGAAACTCGGCGAGTCGTGGCTTCAACAATGGCAGAGGTCGAGTTAGGTCCAGGGAGAGAATGGGAGGGTGGGGAGCTGGAAGATCCACCGGGGAGGGTCGTACAGGAGGGTACATGCGGCGTTCTCGTGAAGGGGATTCACAACGAGTGCCTTCGTTAGCGGGAAGATATTGCACTAATTTTAGCTCTAGAAAATCTCGACGATTTTGAAGAAAAGACGATTTTGAAGAAAAGAAATCGATGTGAAAACTGGGGTTTGAAGAATCTGAGTTTAAAGTTTGATTCATTAACAGTTCTCGTTTTGCAAAATGTTTGCAACTGAATTGAGTTACAACAACTTCAAGTGATTTATTGTTTAAATTTGTAAATCTGCTCAATGAAATGTATGTAATAATTCGTTTGCATCGTACATAATTAAACTGTAAATAAATATCATTTAAGTACAAATGAACAGTAGATCACGGAAAATGTCATTGCAATTTGATTCAATGTATGTAAAACGAAAATTACAGAGTAATCTATTCTAGTGAGTAATAATAATATTGTCTTTTGTGTGAATTTGTGTGAATAATTGTTTGTAATGTTATGTTTATTTGTAATGAGTTGTTTGAAATTAATATGATTGTTGGTATTTGTGATGGACTAGATTGTTTCGTGTAGTTTTTGCTTGTTGCTAAATTAATTTTATGAATATTATGAATATATTTTATGAATATAAGTCACAGCATAACATTGTCATCTGAGTTTTCTCTTCTGGAAGAATTTCCTTCGACTAATCCAGCATGCCAATTCTTGGTCTACCCCTTCGTTACTTACTGAGTAATCAGCCTCAATGTAATATTTGTTCAATTCTTCTTCTTCTTCCCTCTCTCTCTAACAAGTTTCAATACCTTTGTTTAATCAATTTTAACCTTTAAACAAATTTCAACACCTATCATATAATATAATCCTGTCATTTCAGGTATTCTAAATTACCTACTTCGTCTTGCGTAGAGAAATATGGAAACTGACAATTATATTGTTCATCAAATTCATCAGTTTTTAGAAACCATTTTCTTTTGTCCACACATTATTACTAGGATACGAAAAATTGAACATTTTAATCTCTGACAATATTGTACACATCAGGTACACAACTGAGGAACAAACACCGGGTAGCTTAGCACTGATACATTCAACATTTACACAACATGTTACTCCATACAGGATTTTAAGTTCACAAAACATTTTATTGCACACATATTCAACAGTTTATGCAATACTTTTAAACTTAACAAAAACTTAAACATAATCTTCAACTTAACTTAACATAAACTTTAATAACAGTTTATGAAATTACTGCATAGGGTTTTCAAGATTATGCAATACATTGAATTAATGCATAAAGGTGTCGATATTTATAAAACAAATTACTGCATAGAAGTTAATTAGCAACAAAATCGACAATACAAAACGAATGACTGAAATGCACAATCGCTCAATCTCCAAATTAAAGCAAATTTTTTATACAATGCCATCACGCTATACTGAAGCTAATTACATTTGTTAAACAAATTCTGTTAAGCTGAAAGTTAATAAATAAAAGTTCTCAAAGACATCGTTCTTCATGTCCAACATAAACTTAAATAACATTAGTAAATTCTAAACAATTGGGACATAATACAAAATGTATACATTACAACCAACAAAAATTACAATAACAAATAATAACTATATGAACCAATGAGGCAGATTTGTATTTGGTTTAACTCAATTCAGAGTAGCATATAAGCAACTTTCAGAACATACGTGTATATCTGTACATTTAACTTCGCAGGCGAGCTCTAAGCACAACAACAACGGCTCACACACAACAGAATCACTTACCGGCGGCATTCATGGCTCAAGTTTCAATTTCTACATTAACTTTCCATTTATGTATCTTGATCTATTCTTCAGATTTAAACAATGGATTTTACACGTTCCAAGAACCTATTTCCTTTCATAAACAACACGCGAGTTATTTAAGAGCAGGAACAAAATAATTATATTAAATTGTAAACTGGTTGAACTACGCCGCTGGCCACTATCGTTAGTGCACAATACATTCAGTACATTAATCACAACAAACAGTCAATACAGCAAACAATTAATACAACAAACACTAAGGACAACAAATAGTTGTTACCTTCACAACGCTGTAATTTGTCAATGAATCATACATACTTACTTGATAGAACCAGTAATATTTCCAATTGTTGCAATGACATTACATTATGACATTACATCATTACATCATCTAAAAATAACTCAGAGATTCCTTAGTATACTAACAAAAACCAGAGATTTACCACAAATTCTCGACTTATAGGAAAAAAATTACATCATACTCGTCAACTCAAAATATGAAAAACAATAAATCACATCATATTCATTAGCACGTAGTATCAAATTCATACTTATCATCTCTTTCTACTTGAAGCATTACTGAGTTTATTATTTCCATACAACTTTAATTGCACATCAATCTGTAACAGGCGTTAATTAGCACACAAATTATAAGCACAGGTCATCCCTAAGATCAACGTGTCGAACCCGAAGCTTCTGGACATAATTGCCTGGAAACATGCCAAAATTGTTGGTTCGATGCGAAATTCCGACGAACCACCCATCGTCGAAGCGTTCGGTGACGTAGATGAGATCTCCGGCCTCGAGCTGCAATTCGTCGTCGTTCTGTGGCGGGTACTCGTATAATACTTGGTAACTGAAACCAACAGCACAGTGTACTACATCATACAGTATAGTCAAAGCACAATGTACTACATCATACAGCATAGTCAAAGCACAATGTACTACATCATACAGTTATAGTCAAAGCACACCCGCCATCATACGGTGTAGTCAAAGTTGGTGGTAACTTGGTAAGAGCCCTATTAACCCTAGAGAAACAAACATATTTTTTGGAACAAATTAGACCAGGTGGGGGTCCGAGTGGACCCCCCAGGAAACATGCTATAAAATGTGATGTAAGGCATTTAGGCTTATAAGCGCATAACTAATGACTCAGTATATATCTAGGAACATATTTATTTCACAGTCATTTGAAAAGAACAAAAACAAGAACGTGTCAATTATAGTTACAAATTGAACCAAGGGGGGTCCCTACTACTCGACAGTACCGGACAAATTGACAAATTCTAAGCGCATACTATTCTAAACAGCTTCAAATTCTTATAAACATCTATGGCCTTCAAATACTGATACGACTGCTGCTTGCTGTACACTGCAGCTATCGCCTGATGTCGCTCCCTCCCTAAGCCCTGGACGAAAGTGGGACCTTGCACCGATAAACATCACGACACGTTTACCTCCCCCCTCACACTTGCACCCCCCTCACGCACGCGCTAGTGAAAGTGAGGCTATGGCGATACCAGCAGCTTGTAGCATTTAGGTAAACTTACAAAGTCATGGAAGGGCGTGAACTGATTGTTTATTTTGACGGAGTTACAGCGATTTTACTGAGGTGGACCCCCACCTGGTTTCTCTAGGGTTAAATTAATGAAATTAAATTCTCTTACTCTCAGTCTCAATGACTCCACAAAACGGCAATTATGAGATAAGTGAAAATATTTGCTTGTTAAATCTAAAATCATAGTGTAATGAGCGCCCTTTAATTGTTTACCATTCACACATATTGTTATCATACGCTGAAGTTCGAGTATAGTGAGCCAGCCACTCCAAAGCCTCAGTGCCTCGTGCAGTGCCTGCAGATCACCATCGAGCCTCATTAAAAAGCACCAAAAAAGAGCACAAATCGACAATGTGTGACATAGTCTGGATGTCTCCACAGTCACAGAGATCACTGATGGTCAGGCCCCATTTCTTATGGCAGGCTCTGCAGTGTCCCTGTCCTGTGCGGAATTTATTCAGTGCTGACCACTGTTGTTTGACCAGTTTTGATCATTCACACATGATCAGATTTCATTTGGGCGACATTCAACCACTGCTAACTTGCACCGAGTAATACCTGATGTAACATGATGGTGCCGATAATAAGGATCTCTTTTTAAAATACAAAATACAAATTTCAACAAGTCATATAGTTTTCACATATATGTTTACAGGTCATACTTACTAATATAATTGTACAAAGCATCACTGCACATCTGTTATGCAGAGTTCAACACAGATTAGACTAAATTAAAATATTTCTCACTCGCTTGTAAAGAAATCAAAGTTAAAAAAAATAAAGGTACAAAACATAAAGATAAGGAAACTCAAGTTTATCATAGAGAAAAATGCATCGATATTACTAACAATAGCACTACTTACGGAGTTGTGTGGGATGCGAGGATGTTGTCAGAAGTTCTTCCGTACCGGCTTTCAGGCGTGAGTATGCACATTGTCTCCGGATCAGGTATTGACATCCAACCCGCTGACCGACCGCTACCATGATGCTCTGACCCAGACTCATTAAGATATGACCTTGAGGACACCTCACTGGCAGACCTCTGGTGACGAATTGTTGTCGACGAAGGTAAAGTACATCTCCCATTTTCATTCGGCAGACTTGAATTCAACTGCTGCTGGCGATATTCGTTATCCTCGTATCGACTCTTGCGTTCAATGTCACGCCTAATGTCATCACGATTTCCCATCTTCATATTCTGCTGAAAATCGTCATCGTTTAAAATTAAACCACGATTTTCATATCCATATAAGTGTTTTTCAGCGAAATTGCCTTCTCTCGTTTCGGTTGCATAGTTTTTATCAACATGAATAGAGTTATTCGTCGACAAGTGATTGCGTTCATTATTACTTTTATTATGCAGATTATTGCACACCTTGTTACGCTCGTATACGTTCCCCGCACTTTCATCCGGAGGCTGGCCGTGACCAGAATCTCCAAGTCCAGTATTCCCATTGCCATTGCTAAATGTCACAGACTGGTCATGAAAGCGAACGGGTTGCTTCAAGTTATTCTTGTTGTAGAATCCCTTTGTATGTTCAGAACCCTTGCTATCCGTTGTCGGGTGATTGTGACTGTCATCTCCCGATCGATGTCCGTTATCAAGAACCTGTCGATTATTGCACGAGACGTTCCCCGTGGCCGACTTCAATTCATCTATCCACGACTTGATCGTTCCAGTCATCTCCTCGTCATCAAAACCTCCTCGGAAAGAAGAAGAGGCAGCAGGATTTCCGACGTCAAGTCCACTGGACAGTACAGAGCTGCTCGATGATGACATTGTACCTGGTGAACCTAAACAGTAACAAATCACATCAATCAACTGTTACCTGGTGAAAATAGACAGTGACAAATGAAATGATTGCATTGTTATTACTAGAACTGATGTTTTTCTGGTCAAACAGCGTCTATTTCATGCACAAATTTGTTTCCTTAAGGTATTAGTTGAGTAAAGTTTAATTCAGGCAAAATATTATAATTAATACATTTTTTGTCATTTAATATTTCTATGAGCCATTTTTCATGATTTAATATCACAATATTAATAAATCATGAAAAACGACACATTGAGAAAACGATTTAATGTATACCTTTTAAACAAATTAAAAACAACTATAAAGATAGATGCTTGTAATTTGTTCCAATCTGGTGAAATCGAAATTTTATAAGATTTTGATGCCATGTTTGATACTAATAGCTCATGCTGTTCATCAATGTGTCAAAAATAAGCTGAACAAAAAGATTGGACGAGAAAAGCTGCAACATAAGCACGGTCCGCACATCATCTGCAAGACTGTGAATCTTTTCTGAAATGAAAATCAGAATAGAAGTCGTACCAAGAGGCAGCGAGCTGTCGGTGAAAGAGATTGACGAGGTGGTGTTGAGAAGAAGTGAATCGCAGGACGAGTCCTTGAGAACTTCTACGTAGGAGATTGGCACCAGACCGCTGCGATCTTCTATCTCTGCGCGAAACCAGTTCTCATCCACTTGCTCCGTCACCCGTATGACGTCACCCTGAACAACCAATTATACAGCCTTTTCTAAATATTGCGTTGGGGCTGGGCGGGGGGCGGAGACCCCGCCCAGCCCCAACGCCCGGGTGTGGACGCGGGGGGGGGCGGGGGGGGGCGGCAGGGAAGGACTACCGCTTGCTTCAAAATTGTTCACAAATATTGATTTTCGATCCATAAAAAACACTGGGGCGTCGAGATCCCGAAATTTTACCCCTCCCCCCCAACAAAAAAAAAGTATCGAAAATTTTTCATTATTTCGTTGATGAGCATTCGACACATGTTAGATGTGCATAAGTTTGGAACTAATCTACAAGCTAAGTTTTATCTTTAGTGTTCTCGAATGTAAGTGGTACCTGGGCGAAGCCGGGTACTTCGGCTAATAATATATAATAATTACTTTGAATGGAAACACACACAAAGTTGAACTCAGCATGTGAGGATTGTCAGGATTTTTGCATTTACATTAATTTTAGAAGCTGCATAGATCTGATCTAGAGACCTGACCTACTAAAATGACCTGACCTACTAAAGCGACCTGACTATCTATTGGTAATGTTTGTGTGAAGGTGTACCATAAGGGCATTGCCTGGTATTTCCTAAACCTGACATTGAAATTTATTTGCATGATTTACTGTAATGTATATGCGTCAAGTTTGAACTAATAAATAAATAAATAAAATAAATAAATCTGTTGCAGCCAGAGAAAAATCACCTGAACTACGCAATAGATCTAGTACACACTGTTGATAGTATACGAGTTCTAAAATACATTTGGCCGATTTTCAGAAATAAAAATCAAATGAAACAAATTAGACAGTTCAAAATAGTTACATTGAATAATCAGCATGAAATTTCAACTGTATGTATGTACGTAAGATGCACTTCTAACGCACCATGCTTTGTTAGGTAAAACCTACAAAATCGTAGGTGCGGGAGATAGCACGCTTATTACATACAGTATGCTTAGGTAAACAAACTGGTTTCAAGTTCTCTCTTGAACGCAGTTATTTATTCGGTTTTTCTCACTTCTTCTGGTAAAGAGTTCCATACGGATACTGATACTGATGCGTGTGGCTCTAGATGCCAGGGCCAATCCGACCTTGGTCGGTTTCTTGAGCAATCATTGCTCAGGAAACCGACAAAACAATTAATGTCCCGAGTGGGCCGGGCGATCCTGGAATTGGCCCACACTAAAGTTCACCCATGCAAACTAATGACATGTTCGTAGAAAGAATTCGTTCTTGAAGCAAACCTTTGCGAAAGAAAGCTGAGACGAGTCGAAAGCTTCGAAGCCAAACTTGGCCGTAGCTGAGACGCACTGACCAGATTTCAGTTTTGGTCTGATTTCTCGCGATTCCAGAACCTTAACAGCACAAGTCAATCGATGTGATCAGATGATTGCAATACGAAATCAGCAGTTCACAATGATTATATTTGGTCAGTGTAGGATTTGTGAAAATTGGTGGGGGTCGCACTCAAAATTTCTCTCTGACGAGCGGGGGGGTGGCGACGGTCTAAAATTATGTAAAACCGACCCCTTGGCATTTTTTCAAACGAGGTGGGGCCATGCGATCCGCCAGGGGGTCGAACCCCCCAACCTCCCGACAAATCCCATCCTGTATTTGGTTCAAGCTAGCATAATCTCTGTAATCATTTAATTACATTTGGCAGAGAGGAATCTTAAATTCAAACTGTATTTAGCAAAGGCAATTGCGCAAATGTATATTTTCCTAAGGTTCTTAAATATATTTCTGAATCAACATGACAAAATAATTAAATAAACATCCAGATTATTTTTATATAATTTTGTCAACGCCCGAGTTCAATCTCTTTCACAGTTTATAAGCAAATCTAACTACTCAAAATTCACAACACTGTTAATGATGACGGCCTGGCGACATATATTCACAATAAGGTGAGTCTGTATTATAAAACATGTAGACAGCTATAATATCTATGACAAACTTGATACCAACCGAAAGCTTATTTATCACCACAGGGCCAAATAATATGTAATAACTAATTACCTCAACATAGCTGGCAGGAAAGATGCCGACCGTTCCGTGATGTTCGCCTTCAAACCAGTTCTGATCGATTCTTCTGTTCAAGTAAATTATATCACCTTTGCGAAATCCAAGCTCCCTAAATAACAAGAACAAAACAGGAAAGACAGCATTGAAAACACGTTTGAGAATGAATCTGTAAATCTATACTTGTACCAGAAGACAACTTGTTACTATATTCAATAAATCACTCATTTAACAAAAAATATTAAACTCGTTCATAAATTCACCATCATAATGTGTCTTCTGAAAGAAATGTGACGTCTATGGAATAACCATTTGTTAATTTTATTTTTTTACATTCTGCAAATTTTGACCATTTCATGGCTCTATACAAACGTGTCATGCTTGGCCTTCCTCTTGTTCCTTTAGAGACAAAAATCGCCTTCTAGTAGTAATAAATCAGTCAACAAGCTAGACTCTCCACATATTCCAACTTATATCCAGCTCGCTGATAAATTCCTGGCAAATAATAAACTAGAGAATATTATCTTACAGTAGTTCAACTTTTTACACTAGTTAGCACATTAATGTACTACTGCTACAAATCTACTCAAGTCGCCACCACTAAGACTCCCCAATCCTATACCTGGTATTCTGGGCCTTGAATGCATACAGAGCTCTCGCCCTGATGCTAGGCTGCCGACTGCCCAGGGGACTCTGCGGCGATCTGGGAGAGAAAACCGGCATGTCGTCAAAGTTGTACCTGTCCAGCGCAACCGGTGATTTCACTGACGAACTGAAATACCAAATACCATATTTAAGTGTAAACAAGTGAGAATGCAAACAAGAAAGCAAACAAGAAAGAAAACTTGAAGTTTTTATTAAAAATATCATGTAGAAAAATATTAATTTTGTTAAATGTGCTTTATACATCGGATATCTGTTATCATACCTAAAGTGTTTATAAAACTGAGAAAAAATTTGAGCCCATAATGTTTATTTAATCTCTCCTCCCAATAAATATAAAATCTTCTACAAATCGCTGACCACAGATACTTCAGTGCCACTCATAATCAATCAGTTGAAAGCAATTCATCGAGATCTACTATCACAATGTTATCTATCAATTACCTGTTGATGGACTTCAGATTGCATCCTATCACATAT
>JAQFYQ010000627.1:0-16042 GCA_034694885.1 Buchholzia appendiculata | reverse complement strand
GGTTTTGTCCGGGGGGGGTTATGTCCGGCCACCATTAGTTTTAGTTGCACCTTGGAACTGTCTTATATGCATAGCTGACTGTCAATCGAATTGTTTTTGCGACATCATTTCACGTACATAGTATGAATTATGGCGTCGTACAAAGAGTTGAGATTTAGAAGCAGACCTATACAATTATGATTCCGAGAATAAGACCAAGAACTCGTAAAATCTGTTGGAAAAGATCTTTAGTTTGAAGCGCTTCGCACTATCCTTCTTTGTGTGGTTATCGTAGACATAGCCACCTGGCGTGTTGAATTCCAATGGTTTAGCGTTCTATGAAAGAATGTCAGCTGCGACCACTGTGCAAATATCACCGAGAGCCCAACTCTTTTAGCTTTGTGTTGATTGTCGAGTCACGTTTTTATTTGCAGTGCATTTTGTACTGACTCTGGTGTTGTGTGCATAGGCTGTCTTTGTCTGAACTAGTGAATACGATATATTAAAGTGTAGCTACTAAAGAATACGGTATAGTGCAGAGGTCATAATGCTGCACGGTTGATAGATGACTGGACTTCAAATATTGAACGTCGACGTGTTGGAAGGATATTTCAAAATGGCTGCGGACAAAGATTTGTCCTTGAGAACTACCAGTAAATCCATTATAAACCTATAATAATTAAATTCCACTCGACATTCGTTGGTGGGTCAATAAAAATTGAACAAAACGAACCTTCTGGGGGTCGGTGTACGTGGCTGGCGGTAGCGGTCATTATTTGTGGAGTAGTTCCCATTGAGGCTTGAACAAACTTGCTGGTCTGGGTTATCGTCTAGAGCAAATCACTAAAATTAGACATATTTTTAATTGGACCTCTTTTATCTTAGAAGAAATTGTGTTGTCACATTTATTGCAGTGCAATTTCCTTTTGTATCTTAGAAGAAATTGTGTTGTTTTATTGCAGTGCAATTTCCTTTTTTATTTTAGAAGAAATTGTGTTGTCACATTTATTGCAGTGCAATTTAATTCCTTCTGCAAGAACGCTATGAGTTTTGCCTCTTTATTTTCTGAACATTGCGATCACAGTTTGATTCATGTAGCAGCATGGGTATTGTGTAGTCTTAATCTTAAACCCTTTGATCAATGTTTGGACTCTGTCATAGGTTTAGTTATGATCTTAAATCCTCTGGTCAAAGGTTATTAACGAAGCAGTTGGTTTATTTTTGATCTGCAATCTTCCTGTCATGTCATTATTGTTCTTGAATCGCCTAGTCTTGAAAAACGGCTCCTTTATTTTTCTATACAAAATGAACTCATTGAAACATAAAAAAGTTACTGTTAAGGTCAATGAGGCAATATATATTTCACGAAGTGATCAAAGCTTATCACTTATATGTTATAATGCTAAACATCTTACGTGTACATTGACGGCTTTATGGTCTGCATAACTAATAAACGACTTGATCTTAACTTTTATCGTTCAAAGCGTTGCGTTTATGCAGCTTTCAAACTGTGTAGCCGAACAGCGGCGAGTTTTAGTGTTTTAACACTACAGCGATAATGCTCTTTGATTTCTTGCAAGTGCAAATGTGCAGCTGCAGTTATTATTACACGGCCAACAATTTTGAGATCGAGACATTGATAACAATAATTTGCATTAATTAATAAGCTTATGCAATAAATACATAAGCTAGAAGGTAGCTCGCTCGCATGTGCTATTATAAGTCGCGTATCTACACCGTTATTAATTTAGTTGCTCACATTTGTGTTAAAGTTGAGTTTTTTGTACTGAGACGTTGTTATAAAATAGCCAACCTGAAGACGTCTTTGCAATTTTTATCTATATCATTAATATTAAACCATTTCTATATATTAATAATAATGATAATATTTTCCAATATTTACGTGATAAAAATGTTCTTACACACATGTGAGTCGTCATGTCTGTAGACTCATGGACTCGCATGTCAGTGGCTCGATGTTGAACCAGGTAGTAGACAAGATTCGAATCTTGCAGACTTTGTAAACAGTGAGCGTGTCATGTTCGATAAGCGTTGAACCTTGGCCAATCAAGAGTGCTTGAGTCACTTTGAGTGAGCTGATGTGTGTTCAGTCTGTGTCTGACTGAAATGCGTGTTCAGTTCAGTCTGTATAGTCGTGCCGTTGCTGCGCACAGTTATTATATTATAAATGTTGCATGTAAGCGACACTGATAAGCGACAAGTGCTGTCAACTCTTAGCTACTTCTAGTCATATCTTAGACGGTAATGTAGTTAGATTTTTCAGCAGTTTATTTATCTGTTGTATAACACGCTCTGTTTGTTGCGTTTGTTTTTGCGACCAGTCACTCGCGTTGCTTAAATAATTATTGTTTACTTTTTTCTAAAAAAATTCTTGTTTTTTTGCTAATTTCTTTTGTGTATCAGTAATTATGCGTTTTTTTATATTCTGCGACTGTCGATAAAAGGGTAGAATGACGGTATTTTATTTTATTATTAGCAATGTAACTTTAAAACCGTAATAAGATACTCGGGCATGATTTAGTCGTGCGCTGTAGATTTATGCTGACAATTGTCATGACTCCGTTATAACACCGCCATCTTGTATGTTCTAAAACTTGAGAGATCTGGAACATTTACGTTTTTGCCAAGTTTTTTATTTATAAACCATTAATTTTATTAGAATTATTTAGATTATAAAAACGCTATCAATATCTATCTGTATGTTCTGCAGGTTTGTGGCGTACATTGCGAACCTACCACTATCATGCTGACGGATACAGCAGCGGTCGCACCTTGGAATATCAGCGGTTCTCATCATCAGATGGTGAAACCAGTCGGTTCTTGTGGACATGACCTTTCTTCTGGCAGGATTTCCGTGAAGCAAGACATGGTCGTATCAGAGTTTGATGAAGACGGTGACGAAGCTGCCCCACTGCCAACCATCTGCGCTCTGGGCAGGGCGGGGTCAGCGCGAGGTCACTTGGACATTACGTCATCAGTGACGTCATCACTCAGCGCTACGGTTGGTAGTCAGTCAGTGCTGGCAACGTCTCCGAACTCGAACGGTAAAGGATTATTTGCCAAGGACAAGCGGAAGTTGAGGGAAAAGCGACGCAGCACTGGCATTGCAAACTATACACATGTAATTTGAGAATTAATTATTCATCTTTCTCTGTCGAAGTTGACGTCTTAATTTATAAATATATAATTTGTTTCATATTACGCTAGTAGCATATACCGGTACACATGGTTTTCAGGCAAGGTGTATAATACGAAGTGAGTTTTTGAAATAGCTCAAATTATTGCGACATTTGGATGAGTAGCACTTCATCGAGCTTTGCACCTTACGAGCATCTGAGGCTTAGGAATTAGAGGAATTCACGATTAAGCTACAGTACATATTTTGAACTTTATTTTGAACATGTCTTGGTATAAATTTACATGTGGCTTTGTGCCTGTGACAGTGAATTTCACAATTTAAATTTTTATTGAAATCATTACAGAAAACTACGAGCAGAACTAGGGACGAATTTCAGTAGTTAAAAATAAAACGTGAGATTTGTTTTATTGTGAGAATGATACGTATTAATATTATTAAGTATAACTTTCTGAAAATTCTTGTCCAATTGAAGTCCGAAAAATTTGTACTCAGTATGTACCGTACATGTTGTTCTAAGAGACTGACTAGTTTAGTTTGTCCTGTCGAGTTTGCCTAGTTTGCCTGTCGAGTTTGCCTAGTTTGTCCTGTCGAGTTTGCCTGTGTATATTCCGGTCATTAGAATAGATGTTCATCACCTAACTGCTACAAATTTCAAACAAAATCATGTAATTAATGTAATGCACAGATGTTAATGCAAATCTGCTGCACTGTTGAAGTCCAATTCGTTTGTTTTGATTCAGATCCCTACTGATGACACACATGACGACCCTGAGACCGTGACGAACACGTCTTTCAATGAGATCACATCCGGTCACGTGCCTCAAGGTCAAGGTCTAGCGTCTTGTGACGTCACAGAAAACAGTTCTTCAACAACTGACGTCATCACAGCGAATGATGTTGATCATCATATACTATCTACTTCTCCAGCCGTCGTCGGCATCCGGTTAATTACAGCAACAAGTGCAGACACATCTGAGAACAGTTCAGCTATATCAGACACATCTGTGAATAGTTCAGCTGTATCAAACACATCTGTGAACAGTTCAGCTGTATCAAACAATGACAAACCTCCGAGTCACGTAAAACAGTCGCCTGCTCAGCCGAAGTCTTGTCTGAAGCCGCCCATCACAGCAGTGAAACCAACTTCGCTACTACACTCTTCCACAACTCAGGGACGGGCCACGGCTGCCCGAACTGTTTCATCCAAGTCTAATTGTCAGGAGAACGCCGACATGGTCGCATTGATTCTGGACCTTCAGCAGGTATGCTGTAGGTACATGCAATAGATAAGTTATACATGCAGTAGATCAGTTATACATGCAGTAGATCAGTTATGCATGCAGTAGATCAGTTATGCATGCAGTAGATCAGTTATACATGCAGTAGATCAGTTATACATGCAGTAGATCAGTTATACACGCAGTAGATCAGTTATGCACGGCGTGGTCTAAAATTAAAAGCGCCAATTATTTTGATTCAGAACTATGGACTATATGTGGCGACCTGGTTTTAATTTTACAAGCATACTCGAGTACTGAGAATTTGTATGACGTTCGGCTTGAGGGTTTCAAAGGTAATATCGATTTGGTTTTAAATTAATCATGTAAATCAAATTGGTCAAAACTTTATAATCATATTACGCTATGCTGCTGCAGAATGAAAGCCATTTTTAAATATCCCTTTTAGTTCTTCATACTAGACATCCTTTTTAATTCTTCATACAGGAATGACATAACATTAGAATGATTATAACTTTTCACGTTGTAATTATTTGTTTTTAGAGCTTATGCTGTGCTCTTGCTAACGGTTCTATGAGGTCACATACTTTTTGGAAGTAGGCTAGTCATGAATTCGGCGAAATTAATTAAGCGGATATACTTGCATTATTTGATTCATGTTTTAGATTTGGTACTTTTTACTTTTTTCAATTTATAAAATGTAAAAAATATACATTTCAGACAAAATTGTACACACCTTTTCACCTTTTCAATTCCTAATGACGAACTTGTTCACTAAAAAAAACTTGTTTACTAAAATCACAAGGATATGTTGTGTACATTTGATTTAATTGGTAACTGTATCACAACAGAAGTTGGATGTGGAGCGAAAGAAGAATGCATCTCTGACAGATCTGCTGGCGGAGAAGAACACGCGAATCAGTGAGCTGACGACGGAAGTGAAGGCTCTCAATGAAGTAAGCTGTAGTTCATAAAGTCTTTTATTGATTTCTACTAATTGATTTAATTGAGCCATTTGTGCTAAATGAAGTTTGTAATTTATTTTTCCCCATATGTAGTGGCTTGGTTGTGTGCTTGGCGCCACAAAGGATTTAAAGAGCAGATTAACATTCTTTGCGGAAGGGAAATCACTCCCCCCCCTCCCTGTTCGGGTTGACGTTAACTGGAGCATGTGTTCATAAAAATTCAGCTATTATGAACTCATAGGGTTATTAGTTAAAATCTATCATGCCTGTGCTCGGCACAGATAGTTTGCAAATACAAATTATAGACTATAAACGATTTGGTGGAGGTGGTGGTGACCATGGTTGTCGATCTGTGTCTTTGTACACTCCATATATCATTCTCGTATATATTAAAGGATTATTCATAGTATTCTTGACGTAATGGTACTCTTTTTAGAAAAAAATCCAATTCTTATTTCAAGCTATTTTTAGTTTCAATATATTTTAAAATATTTTAACTAAACGTGAAATGAAGTCAGACTCTATTAAGAAACGTTAAGAATGTTAGTGGAATGTGTGAAATTAATTGTTATGGAAATTGATTGGCCTGTTAATGACTATATTCTAGCATTGCGTAGTTATAAATGCCTGGGCATACTTGATAATTCTGAACTAGGCCTCTCTTATCAAGCTGTTATCACTTAATCTTTTGTTATGAGATAACATAAAGTCAGACCAATGATCAAACATTGTTGTCATTGCCGACGACTCATCAATAAACTTTCCTAACAATTCCAACACAACATCGTTATATTTGAGGCCTTTTGATCCAGTAAAATGGTTTGCTTACTTTGTTTATTAAAACTATGCATCCATTACAATTCAGTCAGCAGTATATGAATTTTCTCATTTTTACGAATAACATGAAATGATTACCTGAAAAACTGCATGATCTTGCATGAAATTTTTCATGAAATTGATGGTTTGAATGATCTTTCCATTGTTGCAGGACCTCGACATTGCAGACGAAGAGTATGAAAGATTGGAGGCGGAAAATAAAGCTTTACTGAGGGCCATGTCAAGAACGGTTTAATGACAATGTAAATAACAGTTAGATCTCAGGAACTTAACATCTTGCACAATGCTTAGTAGTCCAAAGAAACTTTACTTGACTCCAGCCTAGGGCATGACAGGGCATTTAATGTAATACCTTGCTCTCTCCCACACTTTGCCATTCTGATGTAAACTGAAATCTAAGGTGTTTTACTCGTAATTGAAAGCTTTACTTTTATACCCTATTTATATTTATTTATAAGCTCATCTTAAGGTCGATTAGATTAAAGTCCTATTTCCAATGCGCTAAAGCAATCATGGGCAGAATATTATCTAACGTCTATAGTATTGTATTTATTATTATTTAGATCATATATTTTATTTCAGAACTATTTATTTATCATATTATTTTTTGATAATGTTGATGTTGCTACATAAATAAATCATAAATGCTACAAGTTATTGTTACTGGAAGTAATTCGACATACTCAAATATTCCATGTCATTAAGTAGTTCCTCTGTTCAAGTAATAATAATAATGATTTTTAAAGTATTTATATAACTGAATTTATTTGGCTTAATTTCCATATACTGTAATATTTAATAGATTTGTTTAAATTTTAAATGCAATATTAACGAAATGCTCTGAGGAGCATTGTGTTCATTCCGTTCAACAAACAAATAATAACATGTTCGATAGTTAAATGTGTACTGGTTTAAATGTTTTGCAATTTATATGTGTTTACCATGCGGGCCCATTAGGGGGGGGGGCTGTTATCTTGTCTTGTGATTCTAAATTTAACTTGAAATATTTATTTTAAGCTTTATTTTAATTTAGGCGTTGGTAGTTTGCAATATCTGTAATCAAATAAATAAACAAGTCCTAGTCAAAGCACCTATATAAAGATCGCTGCCAATGTCAAAAGAAAACAATAATTCTATTTTCAAAATTTGTAATATTTATTTGAGGTTAATTTACAAATTAAAGGTGTTTCTTTCATCATTCAAAACGTAGAGACGATGAAGTATATATTCGATGAAGTATAAAAATAAATATTCGATGAAGTATAATATGCTTAAGTAGCCTAGTGTCACTGGAAAAACTATCATTTACTTAATGTTGCATGATATATTTTAGGTAAATATTACATTCTTTCAGGCAAATATTTTAGTAAGAGTCGGAAGGTTTTGAATTTTTATTGGAAAATGGTAAATGGTTTAAATAAAACAAGATGTAATATGCTAAATACATTAATTTTCACGAGGCTTAAGCAAAGCATCTGATCATGATTCATGTGTGACGTCTTGCAAGCGAATGACATTCATCAGAATTCTATTCACTTTTTGACATGATGAAACACTCGAGTTATATTTTAGTAAATGATAGTAAATGGACCATGTTATAAATATTGATTGAGTTGAATTGCTAATACTTCAAATCGTGAATGAGTTACTTGTTGTTTGCTGTTTGAAACTTGTCTAGGGTTGATCTTAATTGATGCCCTGTCAACAATGTAAACATGATTTTTCGGCAAAGTTATCATTCTGGATTTAAAAATTTAAAGAAGAACAAAAAATTATTATTTAAATATTCATAATTTTGGTTAAAAATAGATAATATTAATCAGTCGAATATGATTTTTTTCTCAAAAATATTACCATATTTATCTGTAAATAATTGTGATTAGATAAAAAAAATTGTGTTTAGATCTACCTAAAAATCTGTGAAAATTACGTCCTATTTAAAGGGGATTAAAAGACGTCGGATGATTTTCACAGAGGTGAATATTCAAGCTCAATGTAATTTTTGTAGTTTATTCATTAGTAAGTGTTTTTAGTTCTTTTGGCAGTTTGTACTAAGGATTTAATTGATAATTGTAGCAAATGATCGTAACTTTAATAGATTAATTCTTATTTAGCACTCTTAGTGTGTAACATTTTGCAAATGTCATGTGTTTAAATAAACCTTTAAGTCGCTACATATTTCATAGAGTACATTGTTATCATATTCTATAGGTTTATTATATTCAGTAGGCCTACTGCATGGTCGTGTTACTATCTCAGCTTGGGTTTGATCTATCCAATATGATTTCATCTTCGTATATTTTTACACACTTCAAACAAATATTGTATCATAATTTTTATTTTAAGGCATAGTAGTCTGATCAGAGCTGTAGCGCGAGTGTTGATTACTACCGTCTGCTCTTTGGTTCTATGGTGGTGGTGGGTGTTAGCCTGTGCGTATCGCCACTACCGAATCAAGAGTAAAATAAATTTATGCAAAGAAGGGAAATCACACATTCCCGATACGGCTATAAAAACCCATTCATAAGTAGCCCTCAAGGACATTAATCAGACTATACCTGTGCACAGCACTGACATCTTGCGAAAGCGACTGGAAGACTATAAAGAATGATGATGATGATGATGATGATGATGATGATGATGATGATGATGATGATGAATCCCAATGGTTATTGTTTGGTTTCCATACCAAATCTTGTAAGACGTTACCAATATTTTCTTGACCACTCAGGCCTGCAGCCTGGCAGATCATGAGATTGACTCGATTGAGATTGACTCGAATAAGTCAACAAGCGTGTTCTTTCCGTTGTTTTAGATATTCTAATCATGTGACAGTGCTACAGCCGGATGCCCTTCCCATCTCTAAATCTCGATGCTTGCTCGTCTTATCGAGCCCATAGAGCAACTCGTTGTAAGAGCAATAGTGGCCGAGTTTTCATAACTGCAATGAAAAAGACAACTTCTTTCTTCGTCAAACTCCTGATAGACTTTATGATGTTGCTGCAGATACTAAAATGGTTCATTGGACTGCAATCTGTTTCTACTACAGCATCAAGCCTATATCTCGTGCGCTCACCCCTGACCTAGTTCTCGTGCGCTCACCCCTGACCTAGTTCTCGTGCGCTCACCCCTGACCTAGTTCTCGTGCGCTCGCCCTGACCTAGTTCTCGTGCGCTCACCCCTGACCTAGTTCTCGTGTGCTCACCCCTGACCTAGTTCTCGTGCGCTCACCCCTGACCTAGTTCTCGTGCGCTCACCCTGACCTAGTTCTGGTTTCTCCAAGATTCTAAAAGCTGTATGATATTTACTTCAGTTAGGTAAAGGAAGGTGCACCACAGCCTCTATCTGATATTAAACCCCAACATTTAACACGATTACCACATTACATAATTTCAGTATAAATGTACTTAAAGCTTCACTATAATGTTGCAGACAAAAACACGTGGTCGGTTGAGGTACGAGATCCTCAAACACTTTTGACGCAGAAATTTCTTCTCGACTAAATTAGCATTATTGTGGTGGTATGTTGCGAGACGCTTATGAACTAAGGAGTTCAAAGTGCGACTCACTGGAGGCGCGCGGCGATTGCAACGTGGTGGTGTTGATTTGAATACGTTTACGATAAGTACGGCTTCCAAGAACGAGTAAAGCGGAAGCCAATGTAGCGTTGCGGTAAAGTGCTTGCCTGTTATGCAGGAGACCCGGATTCGATTCCTGATACCGGTGATTACGTTTTACTCGTGCTTGGAAGGGGGCATGTTGTAAACGGTCTCTTCATATCTCTTCACATCTACATGTATGACACTATAATTATGAATGACTGGATTTCGAGAATATGGAGCTCGCGGTCGCTGAGGTAGAAAACTTGTGGACTCGAAGTCTGGTAACTAGAAAGAACGCTGCTCTTGTATCTGTTAGAGCAGGGCGAAGGCATCCTGAGTGATGATGCTCCTGGCACTTCTCACTTTCTTCTTCGACGGTTATTTGATAACACCTGTTTTTACTCAATCATGTTTCCTTTATCACCAAAAGTTAACTAAAATACAGCTATTTTAGTTAACTTTTGGTGATAAAATACAGCTATTGAATGGAAAATGTGGATCGAGAGTTGATCAGTGTGCAAAGATCAAAGTGCAAAAAGTTGATCAGTGAGCCTAATCACTGTTAGCTGACGAAGCAGAGGATCGCCCTATATGCCCCCACCATAGGGCCGTGGGACCGACTCTGATTAGTCATGGGTAAAAGCAAGAGAGGGAGGGGAGGCGCAGTCTCTGGTGCCTGTCGGATGGGACAAGGCTCTTCTCAGAGCCCGAGATCTGGCAGTGCCACCGGGGGCAGCGTCTCCACTGCCGTGCCTAGCACGCCGGCAGCAGAAGAATTCATGCAAGAGCTTGAAGATGACCTGTCGCCAGCTGACAGACTAAGGACAGAGCTGTACGGCATCATCGACCAAGAGGAGACTAAAGAAGACATCCTCAGAGCTATGCTTGCACTTGCCAGCGACTTTGGCTGCCTGACTCCGGAGCAGGTGGCAGAAGAGAAGGAAAAAGCAGTAGCTGCAACAGTAGCAGCCTGCTTGAAGGCTACACAGACACAGAAGAGACTGCGTGAATCTTCTAGCGACGTCTCGCCGCTCAGCATGAGCTCGGATGAAGATGACGACAACAGAGCAAGCAGCGGGAAGCCGCCGAAGAAGACGACAAAGAACGCCACAACCGTGGTGCCAGATACCCCTGTCGTCGCAGCCAAGAAAGAGGTTGTCAGACCTCTAAACAGCAAGAAGCCGTCTCCTCGGCCACTCGTTCTGCAGGGGATAGACAAGACGGTCGCCGCCAACCCGATGGCGGTCAAGAAGCTGCTGCAAAGCGAAGAGAACTGATCAAGAAGACGGTCACAACGAAGAGTGGGGCAGTTCTTGTCTTCAGTAACACCGAAGACGAGAAGACAGAGCTTCTGGCTGCAACACTGGCACCTGGACTGTCTCTACGACTAACCAAGGACAGGGCAACCGCCAACGTCACAACAGCCGTGATCCTGGGAGTCCACCCGTCCATCGACGTGGGTGAAATCGAAACAGAGACGAAACTGAAGTGCAGCAGACTCATCTCTGCGAAGCACAGCGAGCCTACCTGGAAGGTGAAGATTGTCTGCAGCTCGAAGGAGGAGAAGCAGAAAATGGTGGACGATGGAATCTTCCTCGGGCACCAACACTACCGAGTCACAGACTACAAGGGCCCAGCTGCAGCTCCATTGCAGTGCTACAAGTGCCAGTCCTTCGGCCACACATCAGCTTCATGCCATGGCGAAGAGAAGTGCCGACGTTGCGGGGACAGCCACCGATCGAAGGGATGTACGGTCTCCACCGCCCGCTGCGCCAACTGCGGCGGTCCGCACACCTCAACGGACTACAAGTGTCCAGCTTACTCAGCAGCCGTCAAAAGGAAAGAAGTCAAGACCATCACTCGAGCAGCAGAGACAAAGAAGAGTGGCGACCAGATCGACGGTATCCGGCTGGCGGCCTGCATTGCTGCGTCGACATCAAAGATCCTGACGAGAGTCCTCAAGATGGAAATCGACAGCAAAGCAGTCGCGAGGTCTCGGCCCAATACAAGATCGACGTCAAAGCCGAGCAGGGGTGGCTTGAAGGGAGGCTTCAGTCTCCGAAACTGGCCCACCCACTCTTCGCCCCCCGGCGGAGAGAGGAAACCACACTCAAACAACAAAAAAATACAGCTATTACATTTGCACTGACACCCTTGAAAGTCATGTTAACCTGAAGACTAACAGTAACTCGTGTTAACATCGAGTCTAACAGTAACTCGTGTTAACATTGAGTCTAACAGTAACTCGTGTTAACCCGGAGACTAACAGTGACTCATGTCTACATGGAGACTAACAGTGTCATACTAAATCTGTGCACCTTTTGCCCTGACTTGAGTGGACTCCAACTTCGCTAGGCACTTTCTACTGGACCACTTGTCACTTGATTACCACTTACCAGGTGCCACTGGGCCACTTTGCCGCCTTCCAGGTCCTATACTTACCCACTTTGCCACTTGTAGCGCTCTTGCTGCTATAGCCTATTGTTTCTCCGCATCTTTTATTTAAATTTATAATATTCTTCACCGTTTATCTTCTATCTACGGAACTTGGTACTCCGCAGTTTGCTTACTTAAAAAATCCTTCTTCAGCACGCAGCTTGAATCAACTTCTTGATATGGATCACAAAGCGTACCGAATCTGATGCGCTCGAACTTTCATATAAAACTCCACACCTGCCAATAGTCCCTATAGCTGTTATTACACCTTCGTACATGTACATTACACATCTATCCATCTAGCCTTTAAACAAACATCCATCTTCCAGGGCGCCACAAATTCTTTGCATAGATACCCCGTGCGTTGCGTACTGGTGTAATTAAATTTGTCTACTGGGTTTCGTCGCACTGAGGCTAATTGATTTTACATTTTGCCAGTCGAAGCTGTGAATTTAACTGCGTGCAGAAAATGCACTGGTGTAAAATCATTTTAAGGTCGAAGGAGAAGATCGAATCGAAGATGATATATAATTCTTTCTGCAGCGAAATCGATGACAAAGGTTCAGTTTTAAAGTTCATCCTCATAATCGTAAGTACAGGTAGGGAGACAACGGGTGGTACAGGCAGACAGTCAAATAGCAGTACAACCAGAAGGACAGTCCGTGGTACAACCAGAAAAAAGCAACCAGCAATACAGCCACACACTCGCAAAGAGTCAAAATTCATAAATTCTTTATATATTATATATATTATTGCTTATACATTATTATCATACTAAAAATTATTAGTAACGGATCTATTTTAAAAATTATATATTAAATATGATTGCCTAATTATTGTTGCATCTAAAAATAAATGCTACATTTAAGCTTTGTCAGTTGACAGTCTGGAGTGCCGTATACTAAAAGCTGACCTATGTATTTGTTACAAAATTCTTAATGGACATGTTGGTCTTGCCATTCAGAATTTGTTTACGTTAAAGCAAGCTCTCCATAATAAGAGGGCATACGTTTAACTTGTGAAACCTAATTGCAAGTCAAGTTCTGAACTAAGCTGTTTTTAATAGGCGTTCAATTAATGCTTGAAATCAATGGAAATAGTTAATGCAAACTCTTATAACCATTTTAAACGTATTTTATAAACCTTTCATGTATCAACATCTTGTTCGTATAAATGTTAGTCGAAGTGGGCCACGTTTGTGTATTTCTATCTGTGTGCCTCATTGTTCGTTTACTTTGGTTTACGCTGTGTTTTCTGTCGCTGTTCTTTTCACATGTACTGTGTTAATGCGCAATGAAGCTTAATTTAATTTAATTTAATTTAAGTTTAGAAATAACCATTCGATTTTTCTTTAAGTCAAATCTTAAGCCCAATTCCGTATCTCGAATAATAATTATTGTGTACATCGATCGAAGGCTTACATAGATATGACAGATATAAAAGTACTCTTGAAAGGTTCAGTCGGCGCGTAATAATAATTATCGATATAGTTTGCAAAACTGTGAAAGAGACTGTCTGCACTGAACTCAAAGCAGACGTAACGAGGCCCGCTTTCTTATTCAGCAAGTCTTTAAATAGAGCTACACAGTTCAATTCGACGGTTCGTAACATTACTCTAGGATATTAAGTTAATCAGGTTCTATAATACCTGATTTAGATAATTACGTATACTATAGTAAAGGTAATAATAATTTAAAGCATCTTTCGTGTTTTTAGGATCACGCTTGATTAAATCTAATAGTTTAATGCAATAAAATAAAACTAAGCTCGCTTTTATAAGAATCGCCAGGATCTTAAATTTATTCTAAAATGTTATCCAGTGCACCCTTGATGACGTACCTTCTTCAGAACTTTTCCTGAAGGGGCCGCCATGCGAGCGCGGTAGTTCAAGCCTATGACATACAATGCAAAGAGGAAGAAGTTCAGTGAAAAGAATGAAAGGGGATGCTATGACCATTTTGGATCTTCGCTGGTTCCACACTGATGACAAATCATAGCAACGTTACCTTGTTTACAAAATGTGTTAAAATTTCCCTTTTGCGGTTTCAGGTTTCATGAAGGTCCGCATTGAACAAATTTCAATTTACAGTAGTTTCCAAGTTAGAATAAGTTTGTAGTATGATATAAAATGTACAATAGAAAACGTGTCATTAACGTAGCGTGTACTATCTACTCAACAAGCTTAACAATTTCGATCGACTATCGAAAAGCAGTGGACTCACAGCTGTTCCGACTGTATAGCACTTGTTTCTTGACTCTTCTGTTCCAACATTAGTTACATATTACCTGGACGTAAAATTTTGCATATCACATTTTTTCTAAGTTTCAAATAAAGAATAGGTAACGTCAACAATTCCCAAAAACTTTGCGGATTAATTTATATCAAGTTATCTTCATGATGTGTGCAGCGGACACTGGACCAGGGCCGTAGCCAGAATTTCATTTGGGGGGGGCTCAAAATTTTTGACGGCTTTTTCAAAATTTTCGTTTGGGGGGGAGGAGTGTTTTGACTTGTTTTAAACTTCTTCAGAAAACATCATTAATATGAAGGAAATTTTTTCGGGAGGGGGTCGAACCCCAAAACCCCCCTTAAATACAGCCCTGCACTGGACCAAGGCGTCTAGATGGCTTTCAGATTCAATTAGCAAAATAATTGTCAATAAAAGCTACTATTTGATTGCGTACGGTTTTCATTTCGCACCTTCGCCACGTTAATTTGTAGATATGATTGAGTATCGCCGTAAGCAGTTTCTGCGTTTTGTATTTTGTTTGTGAGAGCTGATTTGAAGCGTTTATTGCCTTGTGACCTGCTATTCTGTGGCCTGATATCTTATGATCTTTTATAGCCCTGTGAGTGCATGCAACCTGCTAGCCAGTGCTGGCCTACTCTATGGAGAAATATTCTAAAACTGGCCTAACCGATTCTGCAGGAGACTTAGTGGCGGGAAGTGGCACAAGGTGGAGAAAGTCCAACGACTGGAAGTTCCGGAGAAAAAACGCCTGGGGAAACGTGTCCTACGCTGATCTCATTTGTCGAGCGATCCAGAATTCAGATACCGGTCGGATGACCTTGTCCCAGATCTACACTTGGCTCACCGAGAACGTCGAATACTTCAAGGCAAGGAAGGAGCCTCAGAAGTCAGTTGGTTGGAAGGTTTGTGATGGCGGTTTATATAAAAGAATGCTTTTTAGATTCTGTTGATTGAGTCGATCTAAACTAATGTCGATAAGGCGTTTTACCACGTAATTGCTGTAATATTACCATACTTCAAAGTTCAAGCTGACTTCCTTCCCAGTTATAGGTCACCACTATTTCCGTACACGTCCTCTATTTGTGTCAAATTAGCATTTGGCTTGTGATAAATGGCTTGTTGGCTTTGAGACTTACTGATTCGGAATCAATTTCTGACGGAACCAACGTGTCGTTTCCGTTGGCATTGAAACTTGAATGTTATTCAAGAAAATAGCTTGTCTACTGGCCAGGACAGTATTAATGGGAGGTGGGGAGCTTACTGGTTCAAACCCACTCAAAAAGATTTTTTTAAACGGTTCATGCATAAATTTGACCGCTGCCGCGCTCAAAATGAAATCATGGCTACGGGTCTGCTATTTAACTATGCCATAATATTGTCATGCCTATTTGATAATGGTACCTTACATTCGTTGCTGTATTTAGGGAGCGGTTGGGGTTGAAGCCCCCGATTTTTTCTTAAAATTCATGTTTTTGAAGCAATTTTTGAAAAAGGTCCGTAAAAAAGTTGTTAAGTCAAAAACTTCCCCCGAGATAAAATGCTTGAAAAAGGGTCGTACATTTTTTTGACTTCC
>JAQFYQ010000626.1:0-16054 GCA_034694885.1 Buchholzia appendiculata | reverse complement strand
GTGGCTCCCCTCGTCCTTCCCCACAGGGATCCGGTTATTCGTCAGCAGCTAAATGTTTCTCGCTGCTGTCCCCCCCCCCCACACCGCGAGAAGGTCTTCCGGACCCGGGAGCCCAGCCAGTGGCAACTCCTGTGGGGGAGGAACAACTTAATATACGATTGTTGAATTAAACAACTTAATATACGATTGTGACAACTTAATATACGATTGTTGAATTCGATGATTAAATTACAAAACGGAAACATTTGCTCAGGACACTTTGGTACCTAATTAAGCTGTCGCAGTCTGTTCAATTCATGCTTATCTTGCATAAATCAAGGCAGTATGTGACTCAAAAATGTCACTTTGTGACAAATTAAAAGGAATATTTCAATTGCTTAGTCAAACCAAGTCAAGTTTAGTTAAAATGTCGACAGTAATTATTTTGCTGGGTTCCTTAGTTCTTTTTTTATTAACAATTGAATCGATTATTACTTTGTGAGTACAAAAACCTATAAAAGATTAATGGCTTTCTCAGTTAGAAGGAAACGTAGAAGTTTTATATAATATGATATAGTTATCAAGCTTTTATACATTTATATTTTGAACCTCTTATTTCGAACTTTCCTTTGACAGATCATTCAAAATGTCAAATAAGGCCTATGTAATAATGGATGCAAAAGCCGACTTATAGCCTGCTTTTTTCTTGAGACTAATTTTTCATAATTTTTAAGTCATTTGAGATTTCAACCGAAATTTGGAAATAACTGTTTCATAACTGTCTTTCTAAAATAGCTACTATAATTGCAATTAGTATACTGAGTCATAAAATGAATATATTGCAATATTAATATGCGCTGTTTACACATGCTTATTGCAAAAGTAATATTCTGCAATTTAAACAAATTCTGACACATTAATTTGTCATGTCCAAAAAGTAAGAAGTGTTATATTCCGTTTGTTGAATTTCCGCGACACAGAGACACACATGAAACAGTGTTCAAATCTTGTCATTAGATTCAAGCAGACATAAATCATTCAGCAACTGACGTAAGTAATATCGTTACATCAAGCCTGAAAGAATTTTTTGTTGTAGTGTAAGTTTTTTGTAGTGTAAGTTTTTTGTAGTGTAAGTTTTTTATAGTATAAGTTTTTTGTAAGTCTATCAATTTTCTGCCTATTTTAATAGTTTGAATACGATGTAGATTATGGATAAATTGATTCAGCTTATTAATTTAATCCAAGTAACTCGAGTTACTGTGAAGTCGCTGTACTGTATTGTACTGTACTAGTCCTGTACTTACTGTATTGTACTGTACTGTACTGTACTGCACTGTATTGTACTTACTGTACGGTATACTGTACTGTCCTGTACTGTACTGAACTGTACTGTACTGTACTGTACTGTACTGTACTGAACTGCACTGCACTGTACTGTACTGTACTGCACTGCACTGTACTGTACTGCACTGCACTGTACTGTATTGTACTGTACTGTACTGTATTGTACTGTACTGTACTGTACTACACTGTACTGTACTGTACTGAACTGTATTGTATTGTACTGTACTGTACTGTATTACACTGTACTGTACTGTACTGAACTGTATTGTATTGTACTGTACTGTACTGTACTTTACTGTACTGTACTGTACTGTACTGTACTGTGCTGTGTACTGTACTGTACTGTACTGTACTGTACTGCACTGTACTGTACTGTACTGAACTGTATTGTACTGTACTTACTGTACTGTACTGTACTGTACTGTAATTACTGTATTGTACTGTACTGTACTGTACTGTACTATACTGCTAGAGCGAAGCTGGACATAAAGCAAGCTAAATTCAGTCAGCTATATATTCAAATGCAAAATTTTAGATGGCAACTGACAGATTAAAATGTGCGATGCAGAATCCAGGAAGCTTTCCTCTCAGTAATTTCCGTTTAGCTCATAGGACTCATTAGATTCTGCTGTCACTAGATCTTAAGCTAGAGTGTGTAATTTATTTCTATAAAATTCATCTCAGTTTCTGACGAAAAACGAAGCATTTTTATCCTATCAGTGTAAATAAAGGTCTTACAGCTTCCGGAAGATAATAGCTTGAAATTTGCCCTCAAATCTCTCCCACTTTCCAATGAAATTCATCAGAGCTTATTAAAGGAAAAGAGTTCGTTGGGACCTATAATGAAAAAGAGTAATAATAAAGCTGGTCTTATGGAAGGCGAACTGTTGACAAAGAAAATAGAGATGTAAAAAAATTCGAAACAGGAGATTAAGAGAAAGATGGGAGGTCCAAGGATGGAAATCAATTACAATTTGAAGGAGCATCGCATGTGGAGATGAACAGGACAACTGAGGACAGGAACGATTGGATAGTGTGGCTGTCATGGAACTGCCGAAGAGCAAGCGACTAAACAAACGATGACGATAAAGCCGATTTTACATGACATGTTATCTGCGTTGTGCTAGAAAAATATTTACCTGAAATGTGTCACTAATTGGGAAATCAATTGATAGAATGGGCGAAAGATGACCACCGACTTTCGCAATTTTTTTTACATATTTTATAGCGCAAAACAATTTTGTGTTATCCGTTAGTCCTCAATCCGCTTTAGACTCTCAGACAATATGCACAGCTAGTCGACAATAAGATATAAAAATAGCACGTATTGGATCTAACGCAATGCTTTCCTACATTTATAGCTTTATAAATCCAAGCCCTTTGCGCCGTTTATTCCATAAACATAGAAGCTAATCACATTATTGAGAGTCGTTGACCGATAAACGTCGGAATCTGGATCGTGTTACAGAGCTGAACGCGACGTAAATACAAACTCGATTTATTGACTAGCGAAACTCAATTGAAGTATGACGATTTCAAGAAGTCGTAGTAAGAAGCGCAGTCGGGTTTGGTTCGATGACTGTGAGAGAGAGAAACTGAAGCGCAAGAACTGGGAAGCAGAGCGCAGGCGATGTATAACCGGTGTGTGCTCGGCGGCAAGGCGGCTACAGGGATTGATCGTATGCCAGTTCAGCTGCGCACTTCTAGCGAATCGGCACCAAGAAAATATTGGCACTTTCCTTCGTAAATTGAGCATCTTATATTATTTATCATCCGGAGTTTAGTATTGTAACATATTTACTCTCACGTGATATTTTTGATATCCCGGAAGGTTTACTCTACTATTCAATTTATTAAAATATGATTTGGTATCGTTAGTACTGACTTATTATTGCGCACATATTATTGTTTACAAGGTAAAAAGATCCGGGAGAATTGTAAACCTGAAATGGCTGGATGACATCATGAGATGGACAAGACTTGCAACATATACGAGGAGATAAGTAGAACAGAGGAAGGCAGAAAAAGATGGGAGTTCACAGAAGTATTTTTTCAAAAATCGGCACGTGATGATGATGATCATTGCATTTCAATTTAACGTTCAGAACCATGCAAGCGATCTGCGAATACTCTCTCGGCTATCATCGTTTAAACGATAACGCTGTGACATACAATTGGGTCTTCTAGCTAGAGAGCATGCTTATGATTAGCATAGTTTAAGAATTAGGGCATCTCATAGTGTCAAGGTTGATACAACATGGATTGAAAGAAACGGCAGTGTAAACAACACCTTCGAAATATTGCCTGAAAGTTTTCAGAAATAGCCACTGACAACCTCATCTTCTTTATTAGCCACCCCTGAGGGGGGGGAGGTGGTACTATACTCCAGGCGGTGTCTCCGTCCACTAAGAAAGCAGAGCTACCTATATGTTTTATATATTATGTCCTTGTGAAAATCGGTGACTCCTTCTGAAAATAGGTTATACCCACCTTGACTTAAAATCCTGAATCAGACCCTGATCTCCATTTTGCTAAACTGTAAATCATACTCAATTTATTTCCAGATTATTCATGGTGCCCCTTCAAGAACTTCAAGTAAGTCAAGACAAGGTTGGCATTGATAACGTTGCTTGCCAAAGAGCGTCTTGGAGCGTTTGCGTACAACCTTCATTGATGCGGAGTCCGTGCAGCGGTAAATACGCACTGACGTTTATGCGCGGCGTCACCGAGCCACTGGGACAACCGATGATTAACAAAACCACTCGTCTATTAGGAATAGATTTCCGGTAGCGACAGAGATGTAAGGGCTTGTCTGATTTGACGACAGATTCGGTGCATCGACCGTAACAGTAAGGGGATTGTAGTCGGTGTGGCGGTCAGTGGGTCAGTCGTTATGACGTCAGAAAGCGCGCTGAGTGCGCCGAGCGAAGAAGCTGTAGTTATGAATTATTGCAGGAGTTCATTCACAGATTTACCGCATTTCACCACATTCACAGATTTACATCATATCACCACTTTAACAGATTCACACTGTTTCACCACTTTCATAGATTTACATCATTTTGCCACTTCATTGATTCACATTATTTCACAATTTCAAAAAATTACATCATTTCGCCATTTAAAAAATATTTAAATCATTTCGCCACTGTCAAAGATTTATATTATCTCACCACGGTAAAAGATTTATACATGATTCTTCCAATAGCAGTACATCTTGGCTCTCAACGATTCAGTTGCAAGGATCATAGTTACAAATTGTATAAATGTAATCCGATGCACATGAACACATTATTAGTCTGATGAAAACATACAGTAGTACGGAAGGGTAAAATAAGTAAGCGTTCCACGACACACCGACACATTTGTATAAGGTCTAGTGAAGTCTGTTTTCAAATGTTCTATCTGAAACAATATCTGAAACATTGCTTTGAACGCTCCTTGCGAAGCTAAGGAGATTCAACCAGATTTATCAGTCGGAATCAAAGTAAGCAATTTAGTGCCAGGAGAAATTTGTCTACGAAAGCGAACGAAAATTGGCAGTTGTTCTAATTGCGAGGGAGGACAAACTGAAGAAAGTCACAGCGGTGGCAGCATGCAGGAAGGGAAAAACAAAGTGTTCGAAGTGTTCGAAAAACATTTAGAAACAATCACCAGATGTCACTAGCATTAACACTTATAAAAGCTCAACTGATCATCAATGGTGGAAGCTCTATGGCAAACGCCAAGTCTGATAAATTCATAATGCAAAAAAATAATTTCATATGCCTTCACGACATTGAAGTCATATTTCTATTTTAACCCGATTATTAAACTCCGTTATTAAAGATCACTTAAGCCATTCATTATGTTTATAAAACCAATTGCTATTTGGTCAGGCAGCTTGTGACAAAAACCCAACAGATGTCTTGTTCAACAGATGTCCAACAACTGATGATAAAATAAGCATTAATGGAAGAACTAATTTTATTCCAACAATTTTATTAATGATATTAACTTGTGAAACCATGACGTACAACGTTATTTTCCAATATTTTATTATATGCAATTTTTCAGCTTGCTGTAATCTTTCTGGGACGTCTCTCCAGTATTTCCCTATATCTTCCTCCTCAAGGGATTCTTCCGTGGCCTCGTGTCTCATCTCGCCAACTGTCCTGAATCCTGATGTCTCATACGCCTACTTGGCCCTCCCTTGCCCTACATGTTTCTCCTGCACTTTATTGAACCACATTATCCCATTCTCTTCCTCTTCCCGTTGTTCTCTTCTCCTCTCTTGACTCCTCTCTTGACTCCTCTCTTCTCCTGTTACATGTACCACTCTGTCTCCGCCTTGAGCGTAATAATATGCAGAGCGTTCAAGATGGATGTAGTTCCCGAATGAATCAATTCTCTGTTTCGTGGCATTCGGTCTTGTGATTACTAGTCTTAAGATTATCTGATTCGCTTTTCTTGAAAACATTTATTCGTTACACGAATTGGATATACTGTGCACATGTGACTGTTGGCAGTAATATTCTAAATACCGAGTGAGAGAAACGTAATCACGATTTTGTCTTTACTTATCCCCTAAATCATACCGGTAATCATTTACAGACGCAAGTTGTTCCTTATCGCTAATTAGCGCTACAAGTTGAAATTATCTATTGTTTCTTGAATCAGCACATTCATGAGTCTATTATATATTCAGTACAAATTACCAGAATTGCTACAATAAAATTGTGAATTAGAAATATCATTAACGAGAAACAGTTTGAGTATTTTATTATCAATGCGAGGAAGCAGCAACTCTCGATCAGACTCTTCGCAATAATTTAACTTGCTGTCAACACCTTTTAAGAAGGGAGAAACACTCAGGATTTGGCATGAAAGTAGCGGGACCATTACCAACAGCCTTTCTAAATTCAAATCTCTGGTGATAGCTATCTTATAATCATATAGCTTAGTCAGTAAATAAAAATTATATGGCGAGATTTTTTAAATATCGAAATCGGGATCAAAACCAATAACTAAAGACCCCATCAAACCGAGATTAAGACCAATAATTAAAGATCCTGCAGTTTTGAGACAAATCTCAGCATTTTTACTTGAATTAGTTTTTTAAGTAGGCTCGAGTTTTGAGCCCTAGGTCTCGAAACCTGTAAAAGGTATAGGCTTCGAGACCCACTACAATCTGATAGTGTTGTGAACGATTTAGGTTTCTTCACAACATAATCATAGTATAATGCGTGTACTCTCTACTAGATCTCTGCAAGTTCCCTACCATGGGAGACAGAACCTAATAAATAAGGTAGAACTATTTCCACATATCATCCCAAACTATTTCCGACCAACATTTCTCACACTTCAGAAGGAACTCTGAAGAAAACAGAATTCAAATCGTCTAATCTTATTTTAAATCTGTTAAATCTATTATATTATTTAGTATTCGAATCAATGAGCAAGTCAATTCATATTGGAATCAATGGACAAATTCTTCCGATAAATTTATCAACTCATTGATTCAGATGGCACCATCTGTATAGAGGTGGCGTAATAATTGTCCATTGTATTGAGAAATTGCACATCAGCAATTTTAACCATTTTTTGAAGGGTTTACATAAGCATGTTCATCAGCTCTTTGCGCTAGGACTGAATGCTAGAAGACAAGTGATAATTACACTATTCCTAAACGGGTCAAAGTGTGCAATTTGACTATAATAATAAAAAATAGTAAAAGAGCAATATCTTCTGAATATCTTAATTATAAAATTGTAAGTTAGCCATATATTTATATTGCAAGTAATATATTCCAATGATTCCGTATTTGCAAGGTTTACTATTTGAATTTTTATTCACGCTGCTGTTTGTTTGAAATATGCTCATGAGCAATATCTCAATACAATGCGCAAATACGCGGCTGGCAAGAGCGTTGCGGCCTGTGTCACCGGGACAAGAGCGTTAGGCGCCTATGATGTCGTCCATATCGTCTAATGCAAGACGGTTAACTGATCCGTTTCGATCGACAAAAAATCTGCTTCGACAAACTGAAGAGCATCATCATATAAGATTACGGTGGAAGCACTCTGCACTGTTTGTAAAACGCAAAAATCTTCCGGACTTTAAGCTTAAATCTTAGAGTTTTCAATGCATTTCTAGATAAAATTGAGACCACTCTACAATTCTCAATTCTTTACATTTTTATAAATGTATTATCACTTCGAAACCATCAATAGTCTTCTCCTTAGGGGGGGGGGGGGTTGCACGAAATTTCTCAAAGCTAGCCCAGTCTCAGTTATTGTATTCATTTTCATATAGGATAATTGACTTACATCCTTAAAAATGATGGATCATTGCTATTCTCTGTTTTCCTCTCTTTCTTTTGCCCACAATTATTTTCTCTATCTCCTGTGTCAGCATTTCGTCCTCCCTTACTGCATGAATGAATCAGGTCCACAATTCAATGCGTGGTTAGTCGTAAAGTCTCACTATGATATTGTGAGATATTGCTGTATAAAGCACGAGAACTCTATATATTATGCATTGAGATATCACTATGCAAAAATGCAACACAATATACTATGTATTGAAATATCGCTAAGTAAGGAAAGATAACTTTATGTATAATGTATCGAGTTTTTGTTGCAATTAAAGGTTCAACTCCATTATTAGGATTTAAGGAGTAGCTATTTATGCAAATAAATAATTTAAGTATCTCGAATAAACGACAATTGATGCCTATATTTGCCAGGAATCTAGCCGAATAGTAGGATGCAATTCTAGAATAGAATAGTAAATAGTAAAATAGAATAGTACCATGAATCGAACAACAGCAGCCGAGCACATTACTTAAAACATTTTCCAGTTGATTTCTACCGCGGTACTAAAAACCTGATGTGCTTATATTTTATAGATTCTTTAAAACGCAATGCTAGTGACCTTTATATACATCTCGGTTCAATACAGTGCTATTAATGTTCATGAACAAGTGTAACAGAAGCAGACTCGTGACCAAAGAAGGCAATAATTAGTCATATTAAAATCTTACTCAGCTTGCGAAGCTTCCTATGAAGGTTTACCAGAAGACTATGACTGTGGAAATCGCCTATGCTGTTTGGTGTTTTGATACTGTCGTGCATATGACATGAAACCTTAACTGTTTGTTCCTGCATTTGTCGTAATTTTACAATGTTCCGATGGTCACTAAAATAGGTTTTACCCTGAACATTTGACCTAAGGTCCTGAACCTTGAAACAAAGTTTCTGTCCCATTACGACTATTAATTGCGCATTATCAGGGCCATTAAATGCATACTATCATGGCTATTAACTTAGGCATCCTGCTTGGAGGTATACCAGCAGATAATTTTGTCGTGGACAATCACCTAGCGCCATTATCTGGATACCAGTTCTATCCATTCTCTTAATATTGTATCTTATTAAATGCATTGTCCTAGATTCGAGTAAAGAAATATGTAACACTTACCGATCAAAGCTGTATAATACTTTTGATATAATCTGAATATTGACTTTAGCCAAATCTGTTATTATTCGCAGAAGCTGCAAGAAAAAGTGTTAACAAAATATTCCCACAACATCTCAATGGTTTTACAAGAACTCCAGTGTTCTCCAGATGTCAGTTCAAACTGTAAGAATGAATCCGCTTTAAGTGGGCGATTGAAATTATTGTTTGTAAAGTATTTAAGTAAAATTCCACTTTTACTTTCTTTAATCCGAGTCAATCTCTCATCGCATTGCCCATCATTACTTGATCTGTTGTCACCGTCACCACTATATCCCTACTACTAACATTAGTCGATTCCTATCATTCCGATGAACAAACGCATTAAATATTAAAAAAACAGTAAAATTGCACCGAAATCTCCGCACTCTCTCTGCGCTTTTCTTGCGCAACTCATATTACACAAAAATACGAACGCTTTCTTTCCATTTCCGCTTTAAGCTCTTACTGCCGGTTCTTGTCTCGCCACGCGATCGGTCGACATTGTCATATATATTATATAGCCTGTCTTTGTAGCGCGGGGAAACGTCGAGAGAATGGCACATGAAATCGATGCTTGATCGACTTCATCGCACGGACCAGCTATCGGCCAGTTAGCTATAGGCCAGCCTTTCTTCCAGTCTTTCTTCCAGGCTTCTTTCAGTCTTCTTTCAGTCTTTCTTCCAGTCTTTCTTCCAATCTTTCTTCCTGTCTTTCTTCCAGTCTTTCTTCCGATCTATCTTCCTGTCTTTCTTCCAGTCTTTCTTCCAGTCTTTCTTCCAGTATTTCTTCCGATCTATCTTCCAGTCTTTCCTTCAGTCTTTCATTCCAACTTCTCTAACTCACCGAACTGTTTTCGTATTTAGTCTGGTTATTGCCCAAAAGATTCACTCATTTTTTTCAAAATGGCAGCTTCCAAAATAATAATGTTGTTCATTGTCGAATGTAATACTAAAATCAAAGATATAGACAGTGCTTGATTTCAATGTATTTATTTAAAAACTGCCATTAACGATGATAATTCAGTGGCGTAGTCAAGTGAAATAGACATGAAAAACTTAATGAAAAATGAACGGGCTCTTAATTTGTTTTCTATGGGTGAAACCAGCGGAAACAATTTTTCTAATTATAATTAATACGAAAACATGGCTATTACAAACGCCAGAGATATAATAAAGAAAATATTTGACTGCTTAATATGATTCGACAGATGAAAAAAAACAAGTCATTCCATATTGCAAGTACTAATTGGTTACGAGCAGTGGATTCCTGTCTGAAATTAGCTTATTAAGGAGAGGTTAAATTAAACTGGAGATGCCTTTTCAAATTAGGATAGTTAGAATTTTGGTAAGATAGGGCGAAGAGAAATGAAGAGGTTTAAATATCAATTGAGAGAAAAAGCCCTCAAGAGGCCGTAGTATGGGTTGATACAATATTTTTATTGTCATAGAAATGCGTGATTTGGAGGAGGATTTGTGTGATATACGCAGTAAGGAGCAATAATCGGATGCAATGAAGAGATGTAGACCTAGATTTGTCATACTAGATGAGTTGCAGTTAATTCTTTACCATCGTGAGAAACTAATGACGGAAAACAAAACAAGGTGGACGATTGAGATACCAATGACCTGATATAGATGAAATATAATACGGATGAATGTTCCGTTTGATAATTTTCAAGATAAAAAAACTATTTGTGAAAGAGTGTATGCTTAAATAGTGCCAAACTCGTTTCTTTATGCTATTTTAGTCATGTCTACATTGGCTGAACAAAACCACAAATTAATTATTTCTCACATGAAATCAATTATTGTCATAAAAAGCACGGAAAATTATTGAATAGGCAAATAAAAAGCATTTTGTTTCATATGAATTTGTGTAGAAAGCGGAGGAACAATCGTTGGCTTCAGTTGGCTGCGTCTCTGCTGTGTTTATTGGATCGGCGCGAAAGCTGAGCCACTGAAGCCAGTTCTCAAGATTTAGAACGATCGCCGGTTTGCTGCTTTGATGAAATATGAAGCGTGTTGGCGCTTTATTCGGTCGCAGAGAGGGAGCTGGGTGGTGGAGACATGGAGGACGCTTAAAATATTACTAGATAAAAGACGTTTAAAATAAAAATTGTTCGAGTTATAAGCAATCAGAGCTAATTATTTTATGTCCTGGGACTAGGTTTCAATTATATGAAGTTAATACTAAGTATTTGTTAAAAATTAAGAATGGCAAAAATTACAAGGAGCCATGCAAGATGCCTTTTGAGAACTGATTAGTAGAGCTATGTAACTGGTTTTGAAATTTATAATACTATTCAGTACATTATGCAGACAAATCGATAAACTCATTAATCGATAGGTTTGGTAATAAATTAGTTTAACAATAAACAAGTTAATTGATCAAAAGTTTAGTAATCGGATGTTTACCCATCGATGAGCTTGCAAAATGATAATTTCACTATACGGTAAGTTTAATAATCGAAAAGTTTACTAATGAAAAAGTTTACTAATCGATCCGTTTACTAATCAATAGGCATGCTAATCAATAGGTATGCTAATCAATAGGTATGCTAATCTATGTCACTTTAGTAGAATAGAGACGTTAAGCAGGCATTGTCGACAATGATTTTATATTGACAAAAGAAAATCGTTTTTTTAACGGTGTCTTTCTTCAATCGATTATAAGTGCCTGTTAATCGTGTTTTGATCAAAGAATTTCCAGCGACAAACGGACGAATTCTTCCTCCTCCCCAGTGACAACTTTGGCGCCAACTAGAATGAAGTGTTATATGATCCAGAAATTCTGTCCGAGGATGAATATTATCTCAGAACGTCTAGCCTACTCAACATTGCAAAACACTGGCCTCTCTCAGCTCTCTCCCTCCCTCCCTTTCTCCCTTTCTCCCTCTCTCCCTTCCTCTACCTCTTTCGTCTTTTTTCATGCCGTCCCACGCCTTTCAGTCTCTGTTCCTTTCTCTGCTTATCTGCCTTTCTTTCTGCTGACTCCGTATTTCTCTGCTCTCTTTCCTTTCTCACTTCTTTTTTTCTGTGATTCTGTCTCTCTGTCTTTCGCTACCTCTCCGTCTATTTCTTTCTTTCTCTCTTCTCGTCTCGTCTCTTCTCTTCTCTTCGATCTCTCTCTCTCTCTCTGTCTGTCTGTCTGTCTGTCTGTCTGTCTGTCTCCATCTGGTAATCTCTCTCACTCTCTTTCTTTTTCCCTCTATTTTTCTCTTTGATAAGAATGTTTTCTCGCACTGCGCTACAAACTCTAAGAGACGTTAGTGACGGTTCATTACACGATAAGTTCTGACAATCCCTGCAATGCGCGACACTGGTTTCTCCCCCCTCCCTGGCGCATGCGTAGTAAAGGACCGTTGCCCTCCCAGTAAACAACTGTCATAACATCTCTTATTATGACCGGAAGTCCAATTTTACGAGACACCATTTTTTAAAGCGGAAAACCCAATATCAGATGTAACGTCGGCAAAGAATTCGGAAGACATAAAGCGCCATAATTTCTAGCATTTGTACAGTTTATAAACTAATTATTAGTGTTGTGATGAAAAGGTTGTAGAATGGAATCTTATAATAGCAGCTTCAATGTCAATTGAAGTCGAAAACGCTACATTAGGTCTGATGATTCTACCAATCTAATTGGTCAAATATCATTATGATACCAGCTGACAAGTTAGTGTAAACGACGAGTTAAAATTACATGATTTAGATAGAAGACACTAGATTAACTTGTGTAGCAAAATAGGCAATTTCTCACTCAGCATTACATCAGACATTTATGAAGTATTTGTCTTAGTTAACATGACGTTAGAATCCGGTGAACTTAATCTAAACTCTGTCGAATAATTGAATGACTCAGAACAGATTTCATCGTTCAACTGTTCTTATGAACTCATTTGCCTCTATCGCTCTTGCCGCAGTACTAGTGGCAGTACCAGTGTCGCAGCTTGACTAGCAGTACAACTAGCAGTACGACCAGCAGTACGAATCGCAGTACGAATAGCAGTACGATTCGCAGTACGACTAGCAGTATGAGTGGCAGTACGACTAGCAGTACGACTCGCAGTACGATTAGCAGTACGACTCGCAGTAGAATCGCAGTATGAGTGGCAGTACGACTCGCAGTGCCGATGGGTCGCAAGGCCAGCTGCTCATTCGCTGTCCCGAAACGCTTCAGTCATTTTAATGACTAGCGCCGTCGCCTAATAATAACAATTATAGAAAATACGATACAGTGATTGTCATCGTTGCGACCTTGGCGTCCGCGCCCTGGATTGTTCGACTCTCGTCGGAATTCTTTCCCCGACTCGACGGTCATAACCGTCGCTGAACAGATTGCGACACGGTCACCTTCATTACGTAGCTACTGCCTTTGCGGCAGTCAATACTGCTGCTACTACTGCGGATGCTTCTGCTACGTCTTCTGATACTGTTGCTGCAGCTGCTATTGCTTATGGTACTGCTGCTGCTGCGGCTTCTAATGCTATCTCTCCCGCAAACTAGTTCTGTTGTTGTTATTACTGCTGAGATTTCTTTCAAATGTTACTACTGCGGACCATGCTGCTGCTACTGATGCTACTGTCACTATTGTTGCTCTTCTGCTGCAGATATTTCTTCGATACCACAGCTACTGCTACTACTACTGTCACTGCTGTTTTGTTTTGGCTTTAAATACTACTCGTCACCTTATATCAATCAAGCAGCAGTAATTATCAATTACTGCTGCTACTACTACGGTTATCACTACTGTTACTACTAATTCTGATACTACCTGCAGAGTTGCTACTAATTCTGCTACTACTACTGCTGCTACATCTGCTGATGTTACTGCTGCTACTGTTGTTGCTGATATAGCTTAAACTGCTGTGGTTGCTGACGCTTCCATGAACCTAGAGTACCGGGAACAAGAGACTAGGACGAGCAGACAAGACCAGTCCATGCATTCTTGTACTCATTTCTTGACTTGGATCTGCCGAACATACTAAAGCTTTTAGCAATGCACAATTCGTTCAACGATACGGATATTTGATAACCGATATCCATAAGTTCTTATCGATACCGATATTTGATAACCGATACCAATAGGCTTTTATCAATGCCGATACCTACGGATTGATGCCGACAACCATATTGGTATCATAGAAAACACGTATAACATTTTAAATGATTTCTGATCAAGAAACTAAATTTCCATAGAAACTTACTTACAAGTGGCACCTATAGTATGTTCCAAAACGCATTGCTGTTGTAAGAGCATCACTTTAGCTGAGATTCACTTGATATCATTTACAATGATATAGTTATAGTACGTTACTTAAATATTTTTGCACTTCTACTAAAGGAATAATTTATGCAAATACATCACAAGGGAAAATGTGGTCAATCAATGTAAACGTTTCCTCAGATCGTGAACGCCGTTAGACCAGGTTCAAGTTGTTCAGTAGAAACCGGGCAGAAAATGTAAGTCCATTTGCAGAGATTGGTAAGAGAATGGAGATGTGGAGATCTCACGTGATAAATCTATTTACCTGAACAGAAACTGTAAATTTCATAAAAATTCACAAATGTATGATTAATTGAGAGTTTTGTCCTCATAACAATAATTCAATCACCGCCAACTAGCGGGTAAATCAGAAAATGTTCGAAAATAATTGAGACAGACTGTTATTATCAGTGAAGTAGTCCTTGGCCTTGATGCCTTGCCTTAAGGCTGCCTTGAGGCACTTCACTGCCTTGTCTTGCCTTGACCAATTTTCCAAATGCCTCGCCTTGTCTTGGCTTTGGAAAAAAATTCCTTAGCCTTGACTTGGCCTTGAGAAAAATGCTTGACTACATCGCTGGTTATTACACAAGTATTTCTTTCTCGTATTTCTTTCGAAAAATATATTTCTCACAATTTATTTAAAATATGGTTGAAATGGGGAAAGGAGTATACAACTTATTTGCTTAAGCTATTAAGATATGCAATTGACACCATTCATAGAAATCTGTGTAATTTTTTTTGTCCTAGTCATCATTAACAAATGCATTATTTTTGGCTAGCATTTACTGATTATAATTATAATCGATCTATAATGATCATTGTTCTAAATGCTATTATAAATCGGCAGAGTCGTCTTCCGACTTCCTTGGAAATGAACCTCCAAATGAGACAGCGTTTCCTATCTGCACCGCTACCAAGATCCTTTGAAGCAGATATGATGTCTCATGCGGAACTCCTGTGATCTGTGCGGTGCGGCGACCCAGCTCCCTAATGAAAACGTCTTTCTAACAATTGGCACTATTTTAGATCAGCTTAAATCAGATATAGATCAGGTGAGACTTTTAATTACTAACGATACTTTTATTTTAGAAGATTTGTGATAAATTTTTAACATATTATATAATACTGTAGCGGAGATCATGCAAATTAAAAGATAAGAATAATACAATTAAATTACAATTCAAAATTCACTCTAAAACACAAGTCCAGGCATTGTAAGTACAGAAGAACTAGGCTCATGCACTATTAAAGTAAGCATAAATGTTACTCGCAAAAAAAATTTAAATTCTTTTTCAAGTACTGGATATCAATCTAGGTCATGTTTTTCGTATTTCAATTGTAACTGTTACAAGTGCTTAATTTGAAAGTAATCTGTGACATTGAATATTTTCAGTGACGGTCTCAATAGTACGTTATTTATTTGTTGGGCAATCTTCTTGCTTCGCATATTTTCGGAAGTATATATTTCCAAATTTCTTTTCGTGTTTCAAAAATTTGAATTTTCTAACAGCGCAATTCATTACTTTTCACCAAACTACATTTCAAATCAATCGGTGATAAAATAGAGGTGTGAAATATGAGATCACAAACATTCACCCAGATTCGCTTCATCCAAATCCGAAAGACTCGGAAGTGCTGGTGTACATCTTTGAGAGTAAAAATGATCGTCAGGAAAATTTTAGTGCCACTTTTAATGTAGCTTATTTAATAACAAAAGCCTTTCATCACATAAATTCTACTCCAGAATTAAGTGCTATGACCTTGAGCCTCAACCTCAGCCCGACCTTCGTCAAGGCAAGCTTTGCGACGCAATCTATTCTCAGATAAAACCTCCAACCACTAGCAGCTCGCTTTGACCTCCGTTGACCTCGCAAAGCAAACTCTGTTGTCTAATGACTGACTGGAGCTACTGAGATAGCTTGAGAGAAACAGAGAGAGAGAGAGAGAGAGAGAGAGAGAGAGAGAGAGAGAGAGAGAGAGAGTGAGA
>JAQFYQ010000625.1:0-16057 GCA_034694885.1 Buchholzia appendiculata | reverse complement strand
TGACCCATGTGACCCATACGATTTTGGTGACCCATTTGACCCATGACCCATGACCCATTGACCCATTGTCAGCTCTGTTGCACATATTTTGCCCTTCTTATATATCTGTGCACCGCTTCTGCCATGTTTCCATTGCATAATCCGCCTTGCCAATATGCAATTTTTGTGACGTATTTTTTACTACGATATCAGTTTTGGACGTTTATGAAGCATAAAAAGGACAAGAAAACTATTTTATATTACACAAAAATGTACGAAGTGACAAAAGGAGTAAACTACTGGAAGAACGAATATTCATGGAAATAAATTTATATAAAGTACAAGGAGATCTATGTCTGAAAACACAAGGTTTTTTACCTTAATTTGGATAAAATACTATACCGCACCAATATGCTGATGAAATTGATTTTCCTAATTAATTGAAGTACCCCCTCCCCCTCCTCATTGGAGTGAAGGCCGAAATAGATTACAGACCCGAAGTCTCGTGGTTTCCTCCAGGGGTCACTGACCATGACTACAGCACCCTTGCCAGGTGGCCCGCTCACGCTCTTGTTCAGTAAATCATTGCTAACCGGGTCTCACGTGTACGCTGACGACATATATCTTGATAGATGGGATTAGTGAACTTGAAAATTTACAGGTCGAGCAAGTTCGAGATACGATCTCTGTAATCATTGTAAAAGCCAAACAAAAGTACCTTTTTCGCTTCACCGGAGAATCGAACCTGAAACCTTCGCGACTAGGTACGATTAATCTACCACGCGTCGTCGTGTCCATTATCGAGTCAGAAAAAGATTACCTCTCTTGACAGCGGGCTATAGATGGCAGTTGCTGATAGGACATTGTAATTATTGTTCTACGGGCTTTCCATTAGCATCAAATGCTACCGGTATTGTGTGCTGAGCGCTGCGTTACTGGGTCTAATGTGTCACGAGACCTTTTTAAACAGATGTCCGGCAAGATGGCCGACTTCAGTTCATTGCTGTCTTACTGTAGACCAGTGGCGCCATCCTATTCCAACTAGTCACGTGATAGAAGTATGCCACAGTGCGTTAAGATATACAGTATACTCATATATATATTTAATTCACCAAAATTACATTGGTAGCAGTATAAATACAAAAAATAAAAAATAAATAAATCAACAGCATATCGACAGTCAACAAAAAATAGCGAGCATGTCGACAACTTAACATTTAACTGGTGCATAATAACATTATAGTAGAATGACAAAGTTCTTAATAAGCATACATTATACACACTGGAAACAGAGCTGATAATTTGAGCTATTATTCAGAAGATGCTAACAACAATTTTGCCATACACACAATAATAATTAGTCACTGAAACAACAGTTCATTCGCCAGATGGCGAAACGATATTTTAATTTATTGATTTATTTCCTCTAAATGGATTCCACTTTGCTCCACTTTGCTTAATTCGACTAGACATTGATATTCACTTCAAATCACTGCACAGTCGTCACCATAGTTATTGAAACAAGACTGGTTGGTACACTCCTTGTTTAAGGTATAGGAGTAGGACTGACGACGCGAATATTCAATAGTGGCGCCACTGTAGCCTGTAATAATAAGTAATGAGCTAAATTCCAAGACCTTAACGCTTGTTTTCAGTAAGTAAACACATGAATAAATAAGTTACTTGATTATTAAGTATTAATTAACTAATTAATTAATAATTAGACATTGTTTGGCAATACTTAATTACAAACAAACTTAATTACACTTAATTGGCAATACTCAATTACAAATTAACCATATTTTGTAATTATCCAACTTTAGTTCGTTTATAATCAGTGTATAGTAGGCCTATTGCCATTGGAGATCCAAGTTCCATATAACCGCATCGGACCGCAAGACCGTAAAATTGCCGCATCGACCAATAGAATGATTAATTTGAACATGAGAATGACGTGACGTCATGATGAGAAATGACATGATGACATGACATGGCATGGCATGAATGACATGACATGATGACATGATATTATGCCATGATATGATGACATGACGTGGTGTCATGATAAGATGCCATCATTACATGACAAACATCATGACTTGACGTGACGACATGACATGATGGCACGACACTATAGCATGACATCACGTCATGTAATCACATGAAGTGATGACATGGCATCATGACGACATGACACGGTGACATGAAATGATGACTTCAAATTATGATATGAAATGATGACATGTGATGATGACATGAAATGATGACATGACATGCTGATACGACATGGTAGCGTGACATGATGACATGCCATGATGATGACATGACGACATGATATCAGGACATGACATGATGATCACCTGACATGATGACATGAAATGTTGACATGAAATGATGATGACATGACGATGACATGACATGATGATGACACGACATAGTGTGATGACATAATGACATGTCGTGATGATGATATGACATGATGATGACAAGATGACATGACGTGATGTAATGTTATGATACCACCATTGCATTGCATAACATGATAACGTTACATGATGGCACGAAATGATGGCATGACATGAAGACATTGCATAATAATGACATGACATGATGAGTTAATGACATTACATGATGATGCGACATGATGACATGACACGATCATAAGACGTGATGCCATGGCATCATGACATCATGGCATCATGAAATGACATGATGGTTATGTCATGAAATGATGACATGAAATGACAATGACATGATGATGACACACGAAATGATGATGATTATGGTGGTGTGACATAATGGCATGCCGTGATTATGACATGATGATGTCATGATATAATGACATGATATGATGACATGGCACGATGACGTGCCATGACATGATGACATGGCGTACTGACATGGCATGATGACATATCGTGATGACATGACATATTGACATGATGCCATGCCATGATACGCCATATAAGTAAGTAATTGAGTAAATAAGTAGACAATCGATGTCATCATATGTTGTCTTCATGTCAAGTCATCATGTCATATCTTCATGTCATGTCATTGTTGTATTATCGTGTCATGTCATATCATTTCATGTCACATATCATGTCGCCATATGTCATCAAGTCATGTGACGTGATGCCATGTCATTATGTCATCTCATGTTATCATATCATGTCATCATGTCATGAAGTCGTGCCATTTCATGATGTCATGTAATATCATCGTGCTATGTCATTTTAGCACGTCATCGTGTCATTTCATCATGTCCCAGCTCAGCTGTAAACATTTCATGTCATGTCGTCATGTCATGCCATCATGTCACGTTCTAAAATCCGATTTAATCATTCCAGGGATGTTGGCTAATAAATCTCATTGTATAAGCATGCGTACGCTGCACATTTAACCAACCACGGGCAACCAGGTATATTATTGGCTATGGTCGACACTGGCAATCGAAGCACCATTGCTTATTGCTAAAGAACAAAATAATGGTAAATTATAATTTATAGACTTGTTGGCGAGTACAATGTTAGCAAGCCAAACGTGAAACTCCGCAACCATAATGAATAGATCAATTTTCGACAGAACAAAATTATTTAAAAACTAATTACCGTACTTTTGTCTCTCGCGTGGTCACTGAATCAAATGATGCGAAGAAAGACAGGAAGAAAAGCGCAGCGCCGCAGTGTGTATTTTTGACCAATGGCTGCACGAGCTTGTATAATGTGTGTATATCGGTATATTATTGTATTTTTCAGATTTTTCTCACAAATTGTTTTTTTTGTTCACGAATAGAAATTCCTAAATTAGGCAAGCAGTCACGTGATCTCAACGTATCATGTGATCTTTGTCTCAGCCTGGTTCCCCTGGTGTCAGTGTAGAGTTTGGTTTTGCTTCTCCGTATTAATCCGTTTCAGACCCCTAGCACGTTATCATTCCTGAATGTAATAGTCCATTTTAGCCTAATTTTATCTTTATATATTATAATTTAGAGTCTCGCGGACATCATGCCCCTAACTATAAACTGGATTAAATTATATTTAAATATTAAAAACGTGTTTCTCCTTTACTTTAGTACGCTGCGTGTGAAAATCAACAGTGCGTGCTCCAAAATAATTTTGAAAGTTGTAACTTCATGAATTTAAGGGTGGCAAAATGGTTCTATACGTTCAACCCTAACCCAAATTGTGACCCTAACCCTGACCTTAACCCTAGCAGTTTCTCATGCAGAGTACTAAAGTATCTATAGTTAACCAAAGACATTTGAAAAATAATAAAAGTATAATGATTAGAAGCTACGGTTCTCCTACGCTTTAGTACACTGCATGGGAAACTGCTAGGGTTTAGGTAGGGTTAGGGTTATAAGTCGGGGTTTGGTTGGGGTTTTGGTTAGGGTAGAGCTTAGAGAACATTTTTCCATCCTTAAATTTCAACATTTGAAACATTTTTTTCATGATTTTTCTTGAACACGTACCCCTCCCTGTTGATTTTTTTCCCATTAGTGTACTAAAGTGTAGGAGAACCGAGGAGAACCGAAGCTACTATTCTGATTATTGTGAAGTTGCCCTAGTTGATAGAGATTCACAATAAAAATATGTGTAAATAGTTATTTTGCATATACGACTGTCTATTTGTCATGTTTAGAATTTGAAATATGTATCGGTTACAATTGTAGTACGGTATAATAATTTACAAAAATTAACTCTACAATGCACCCTAGCTGTATTAGTTTCTGGAGAATGTTCCACCAGTATAATATGTGACATCTTTTAATTGCAGTCCATTCCAAGAGTAAACTGCAGCATAGCACCGGGCATAACATGGTCAGTTGGTCATTGCTTGAACGTTGCCATGTTCATTATGTAATTAATATACAATGAATTAATTAATTACTTATATTAATTATATTTGACTGGTGTTTTCTGCAATAGGGATGATGTTTTAAATCGTTTGTCAATGGTTTGATTGTTTTAGAGTGCGATGAAAACTTAGCCGATCTTACAAAAAGAAACGGAAGAGCAAATGAGTCTTCGACGTCATCCAAAGATGTCAAGCTGAACAAGTGACAGTGAAACATCATTGTTTGGATTTTGATCTTGCGATGGTTTAGTTGAGAAATGCCGACAGGAGCTTGAACTAAACATGACTTTGTGATTTCCGCAATATGCGCTAGACTTATGCTCAGAAGAGTAAATCCGAAAGGCTTTATACGTAGAACTGATCCGTCATGCGTGCGAACGTATGTTCTGACCTCCTGGTATCGCAGAAATATCGTAGTATTTGAACGTCGTGGAGTCTTAGATCAGAATCTTTCATAACTATGAGTATGTCACTGCATGTAGCGAGAGCCAAGTGATGTCAGATAGGAACCGTATCCGACCGCTGCCCCCTGGAATCCGCTTTCGTCCGTCCAATTCTCTTTCATTCATGCTTCAGGCTCCGCCCCCGCTGTTTGCTGGCCAACCGCCACCTATGCGGAGACCTCTGGGACCGCCTCCAGGGGATGGTCCAGCGATTCGGTCGCCAATGTCAGTGGCACCGCCGATGTTTAGGCCGTTGGGTCCGCCTCCGGGGCAGGGCCCTGTGACTCGGCTGCCGGTTCCGGTCACTCTACCCCCGAGCTCTGCCGGATATTTACCTGATCCACGTCACATGCCTCCGAGATTTTCAGTGCCTCCTCCGCAGCGGAGCCCTGCGGACGTGCGACTTGTGGGGTCCGGTCAAGGGGAGGCCCCAGGGGTCAGTGGTCAAGCAGGGCAACGACAGCAGACATTTAATCAACCCCCTCCCTTGTTTCCCTTCACACATCCTTTGGTGCAACAGACAATTCGTGATCTTTCCCAAATTCCACCTCCAACGTTAAACAGGCAAGCCAATGTCCCGCCCACATTAACTGGACAAGCCAATGTCCCGCCCACATTAACTGGACAAGCCAATGTCCCGCCCACATTAACTAGACAAGCCATTGCTCCGCCCACATTAACCAGTCAAGGCATTGCCCCTCCCACATTGACAAGACAAGTTGTTGGTCCTCCCAGTTTGATGAGGCATGACATTGCCCCTCCCCTTTTAACCAGACAAGTCATCGCTTCATCATTGCAGAGCAGTCAATCCATTGAGGCACCTAATATTCCCCGACCTCTGCATCATCAGATTCAGCAAGGTCCCCTTGCTCAACAAAACGCTGTGCAATATAGAGCACCACATTTACCAAATGCGCAACATATTTTGGTGCAAGGTCAGCCGGATATGCAGTCTAATATGAGATTGATCTTGAATGCGTCGCAGTCTCATACTAACTTGGGTCATGGGATGCTGCTGGCGTCGTCAATACCGAACACGTTCATGCTGCCTCCGAACCTGTCCTCGGCCGCCAGACTAGAGTCAGTCCAACATCGGATGGAGTCTAGACCTGTTGGTGAGTCGACGGCTTTCTTCAAGAACACAGCTCCTCCGGACATGGTCAGGACGTCTGTGATGTCACCCGCTGGCGGTGCTGTGAATGTGAGAAATGCGTTCCCTGAATCTCCTGTCGCGCAGTCGTTGCGTGTGCTGTCGAATCCTCTCTACTCTAGTTCGTCGGATGATAGAATGCCGAATCCTCCTAATCCTACAGTGTCGAATAGTCATTCTGTAGTTGGAGCGAACTTCCAGCATAAATATGCTATGTCGACCGCGCCCTTCGTCGGCATGGTAACGTCACCCGACGTCTCGGGAGGAGCGAGTCACAATTTCTCTCTGCGCCTACCAATCTCTTCGACCGGTTTGAACGTACAGGCAACATCTTTTTCATCGCCTCAATCGTCGCACTCTTTCTCCAACGTAAGATGTGGAGATTTTGTCCTGCCGAGTCCGATGATGATGCTTCAGTCGCCCAATCAGCCTCCGGCTATGCAGTGGGAGGCGTCGCCGAGTCATAGCATCAGCGTCATATCTTCCGTGCCTAGTCGGTCGCTCAGTGATGACCAGATGTCTCGGGTGTCGTCGTCGTCTCGGCAACGCGAAGAACGATTCAGTTCGGACGATCGAATGTCGCTGGGGAGGTCGCCCGAGAGAAGGTCGTCGACGTCGAGTTCAAGTCGTGATGACACGCTCTCGCCCGTCGATCTCTTCGATATGTGTCGACATGACAACGGTCGGCATGGCGATGATGAACGGTTTTCTGTTACTAGCGATGAAAGGGATATGTTTCCGCCTAGTAGAAGGGATTCGGGTGCGAGAGAAAGGGAGTCGAAAAGAGATGCTTTCCCGTCTAGTAGACGGGACTCCGGTGCTAGAGACGGAGAGTGGGCAGGTGAGAAGTTGCCAGAGTCTCGGAGATCCTCCACGTCAGCGAGTAGTTACAATGGAACGTCTTCGGAGAGCGCACAGAAACGTTCCGGTCCATCGCCTTCGGATGATTTTGACAGATCAGCGAAGCGTTCACGGTCGGACAGTAACCATGGCGATGGAAATGGTGACGGAACTCCTTGTGGCACAGTGGCAGCTTCCAGGCGCCGCCTGTCGTCACTCTCCGGGGGTACGGCAGTCTTCATAGCCCCAGCGGGGACGCCTTGCAGTGCGGCAACTTTCAACATCTTCAAGTGCGACTTCTGCCGAGCGACCGCCGACACCGCTGTCGGCATGGACGCGCATTTGATCGGCTCTAAGCACTTGTCCGGGAGCGAGTTTGGTGCTCGAGCAGCACTGGGCGATCGTACGGAACTCGTGTACATTGTGCGAACTCTTGCCGTGCGAAACGGACGAGTCGGGAACAAGTCGACCGTCATCGCCTGCCCGGTGTGCCGCGAAGTTTTCGACGACGTATTTGTCTGCGCACTGCATCACAAGTACGACCATACAGGAGAATTGGACGCCACAGTTCTGACAATGGGAACCTCAGCACGAGCGCAGAATCATCGCAGTGGGTTTACGTTTTCCTTTGATCCAGGAAATCAGTCAGAGGTTTCCGGCTGCGGTGGCTATTACTCCGTATGCCCGGTGATTGCGTGCGAGACATACTCGCTTCCGCGTGACGACGAAGCCGCGTGCGAAGAATGTAACTATCGCTATGCGTCGAGGGACCAACTGTTTGCTCACTGGTCGGACATGCCTCGACACATGCCGGCATCGAGTCGTCTCGACAACCCGCAGGTTTTCCTGCTCGGCATCTGCCTCTTTTGTCAGAGGACGTTTCGTGACGACTTCCTCGGTTGCGCGAAACACGTCGCCGCGCACTTTGATTCGAGTACGGCTCATCAGCGCAAGCTGACGATGGACGTGAAGCAGGTGATGGTGCCGCTGCGCCACGAGGAGTTGCCACGATTCGACGGCGCGCCAAACTCTGACGGTATGCGTGACGAGCTGCTTGCACTGTTTCGTCTGCGCGATACCCGGCTGCTCGGCTCGAGCGGACAGAAAGCAGTCGACAGCCGGATTTGTCAGCTGCAGAAGCAGCAGGCGGCTCATCTCGGCTCTGTGCGTTAGCCGTTGCCATAGTTTGCCTGCGTTATATCTGTAATGACTTTCTGTGCTTAGCATGTAGTTGTATATTCAGTTGAGTTCACTTGAGATGTTTATTGTGTCAGTGACCGACTTACAGGGGTAGTCTAGCCAGAGTTAACTTGACCCTTTCAATTTAGAAAAATATGAAGTTTTTCTTTTGGTGAGCAGCCAGCAATTTGTGCATACATTTCCAACTAATTTCAAAATATTACCTGAATTAGAAAAGATTTTCAAATCATTAGACATAACCTTTCTTTCTGTGTTTTGGCCCAGGATACGATAAAATATAGTCTTTAAACTGGATGTGTGTTCGTTCTGTGCATTACTAGATTAACGCTCTATAATACGAATGATTATATAATGATTATAATGAATTGACCGATTAGTAACCCTAATATAGGCCTAGTTATGCATATTACATTAAGTGCATGTAAAGTAATTAAATTGTATGATTTGTAATGTTGGGCTTAACAAGAGTCATATCATGTCCCTCCCTGTGCTAGACTGGGCGAGCAGTGAGATTGTTGGCGTCAGGAAGGGCATCAGGCAGAAAAATTTGCTTCAATAAATATGGAAAGTGTAGTCAGCATTGGCTCTGCTGAGTTTAATCACCAAGAGCAGCGTGCTTGCCAACTCCCCGAAGTATAGAGGGAGCAATTTTGTAATGACCAACACAATTTTTAAAAAAATTAATTCAAACCCTGTGCTAAATTTGAACAATGCCAGACTGGGCGATAATTGGCGACGATGGTGATGTTGAATGCGGATCACATTTGTGGCATCAAATGTAGATGGTCAAAAAGATGAGTGATCGCGAATCAATTAGAATATCAGATGTGGGGACTAGTTCAACCAGAAACCCTAAAGCAAATCTTCCAGGTATATGTTATGTCATTTGCTCCTTTCTTTTGGGTGTACATTTTGTTCAAGATATGCTTCGTTTGATTTAGGTCATGCTTAATTTAGAAACGTACATGTAGCCGCACCGAGTTTCTTGAGGTTTTAAGCACGTAATCAATGTGTAATCGCGATGCATCTTCTTTGTCTCAACGCTTTTTTGCGTACAACTCGCATTGTTGTTGTTTGTGAAGAAATTCAGAAGAAAGAATTCTAGCTGCACTTTAATCTCGTAAACATCTCATTATTTTTAGCAATTGTGTGAGACTGTCATGATAGATCACAGAGTCTTACTATCAGTCTGTATAATGTGTCTGTTGCAATGCTTATTTGTGTTCTGCGAAGCACACAAGTAGTGGTGAGTTCTATGTATCAGTGAATCTGTGCAGCACTGGCTGCTTACTGCAAAGGTTAAATAGTAGTATCGATGTGACACGGCAGTTGCATCATTATTTGAATTGTTTCCATTTCATTCTTCAGATCATTGTTTGGTTTCTGTTATATCTTTTACAAAGTTCAAATGCATGCGATTTTTTAGATGCTAATGATTAGGTTAACAGATTTGTGTTGTGTGGAAAGTACTAATGGTAAAGCTTCAGCTGTGACCTACTTCTCCCCCGAGGTAGTGCGGGATTTGAGCGCAGGATTTGTCATTTGTTTGCCGACACATCCATCATGGCCGACAATCCATCATGGCCGACTCATCCATCATGGCCAACAATCCATCATGGCCGACACGTCATGGCCGACATGTCATGGCTGACACATGATGTTCAGATCTCAACTCCAGCAGCTAACGTCCTAGTAACCATGAATCTATATTTCTCGATCACATAATGTGTAATGTTTCTACCAGTGTTGTTGTCAGTTTTTTGAAGAATACCATACTAATGATTCACCTTCTTTAAAGTATGGATGTTATTGATGCATTTTTTGAGGCTTAATGCAGTTGCTTACGATTACATTTCAGTGATTATTTTTAACTTCATATTGCATCGTATGAATTTAGATATTACACACATGCATTTAAATATGACACGATTTCTAAGTTACATAGCAGAATACATAGATTGAATTACTATTTGTCTCCTCGAATCTTGCTGTAGTTATGACATGGATATGATCTTGACCTTGGGAACCAATTTCATTTATTGAAAAATGATTTCCTTCATTGGAAACGTCTAACCCTGCCTGACAGGGAAAAATTGACGAAAAGAATCGGGGCTAGTCTCTGTGAACGTGTGTGTGAGAGAGAGGTTGCATGTAACTTATGACGGTCAATGGTTACAGGTCAATAGTTACAGGTCAGTGGTTACAGGTCAATGGTTACAAGTCAAGGTTTCATTACCAAGATCACAGATCAAACATTTCCTGTCTAAGAGTTCCAGAGCATAGCTTGTATGCTACTGGTTACATTCACAACTATTTGCCCGTTTACACCTTCCACTTCAATTGTGCGGGGAACTTTTGTACCTGCTTAAAAATAGATCACTAGTTTTGTATGGCGATTAGTCGTGTGCTGTCGTGCTTTAAAATTAAAGTATCATGTTGCTTAGTTATTGAAAAATTTGATATAAGTTATTGAGTTTTGTTTTTGAAATATTGGACTATATGTACGCATGCATCCAAACTCGTGTATAGATGCTAATTGTTTGAAGTGTGTGCTACACCTATTCTCGTACATGTTGCTTCCAAGTTGTGTATCTGGGGATGATTTGTCGGAGAGCTGAGCAAGCAAAAACAACATGGTTCATTTGCAGTATTGAAGGGGGTCAATGGCTGTTGACATTGGGAGGGAGGCGCTTGGACCCATGAGTTGCTTCGTAACATCCCCTACTTTCGTCTGTTAAGTTGTACGAGTGCAGTGGTCACATCAAGTATATTCTAAAATCCATGCTTTGTGCTAAAAGCTTTTCTGAATAAGCAAATTTAGTATTGTTATTGTATTATTTATGCTTTTTTGGCGTATCTTTCGAATACAACAAACCGTTAGAGTAATATTCTTAGGGCTGTTAATGTGTTTAAAAGTTAGTTTTGTCATTTATTTGTCTTTGCATCAGTATTGTGGCATTGTTAAATGTTTCTTTCGATGATGATTGCCGACAAATTTTGCAGCTGAGTGAGTGGCTGTTTTGTTTAGTCTTCTTCTCTCATATTTGCTTCTCTCAACTCTGTCAAGTTTGCTGGCTGTTCGTGAGTGATACGTTTTATTTTGTTTTCTGTGTTGTTATACAGTAATTCACTGTTGAAGGTGTTCAGCCTTTGTAGTTGAATTATGAGCATTGTTAAATATTATAGTTAAAAGTTTTAATCAGATTTTGAATATCTTACTTACCATAGTGTATAGAATAAGCAAAATAAGATTGTGGTTATGATTGTGAAGCATTGTGCAAGATTCTATATGGATGTGCTATTGATTAGATTTGTGCTGTGCCGCTGTATTTTTCTTTCATTCTATTCATTACTAATCTGTGAGCATGATGAGCTGTAAATACTTTGCTAATGCTCTACTTGTGGTTGGTTTTTGATTATGCTTTGCTCTTTGCAATTATGATTCTTCATTTTTTAGTAGTGATAAAGACAGCATTGTGTTTTCTCTGTCTGCTTGTTTCTATACAATGTATTATTATCAGGACTGTGGCGAACGTGTAAGTCTATGAAATGATCCCATTGGTAGGTTTTTTGTGGGTAGAGAAAGTATTATTTGACGTATGTAACTTCGTCTTCCCAAGGCAGCAGTTACAGGTATATGCAATTTTTGACTTGAGATTTTTGTGGGGAGCTGGTACGTTTTCTGGATTGCATTGTAATATTTCAAGGACGAGGTGGGCATTTTGTTGCATGTGATTATCGCGATGTGTTAATCATTCTTTGCTCAATGGGTAGCCAGTGCAGATCCTTGATATGGGGAGAGATTTGGTCATGTCCATTGGCACCGGCAACCACACGAGCAAGATCGTTCTGAATGTGAACCAGTTTCTTCTGGTTTTATCTGAGGTCTCGCAGGGCAGAAAGAGGCAACAGTTGATGTGAAGGTACTGCTGCGGGAGAATGTATTTCATACAGATAGTTTTGGGTTGAACAAGCTAACAATTTGTTAGTACATTTAAAATGGTATTATTCATCATCATCAGTGAATGGTTTTTGTGCACGAATATTGCCACTCTTTAGACGGCTGTGGTAGCTTTATAACACTAGCAGCAAAGTTGTCTTTCATAGGCTGTATTAAAGAAATTAGTCTATTAGGAGGTGCCGCAATTGTAGGAAAGTATACGTCATAACAAATAATGTAAACAACAGAATATAGCAACTCGGCTGGCTTCTTGCTTGTTATGGCCCTATGACTCTTTCTAATTCTCCCGCTCTTTATTTGCGTCAGTTTTCCTGGTCCGGAATTGTTTGGACGTCGCCAAGATTGGAAATTTTCTGTCTCCACAGGCCATGATCACGTGCATAATTATCAGTGCTTGGTTTCAATTTCTTCATATTCGATCACACGCACACACCATCTAAGTCTTTCTGCTCCTTTCTTTACCTTTTTGCACATACAGAAACTGGCAGAAACTGACACGCCATTAGGCAATTGCTGTCGTCCTTTCTTTCCGCAAGTCCAAACCATCTCAACCTGCTATGTCTGACAATATCACACACACGCCAGAGATACCCGACTTTTCACGGAGCTTGCTAGTTGTCAGTCTATCTTTACAAGTGATCCGGCACAGTGCACATCTATCTCACCATTAGATGATGCCCTCTGTCTCTCTTCTCTCCAAACACCTCGTATCTGCGACTTTGATAAGCCAAGTTTCACTTTCATAGATTATCACATTCTTCACACAGGTTCTGGAAATTTTCCTTTTCAACTTTAGCGTGGTATTCCTAACAGTAAGAATTACAAGTTCCCTGAACTTAGACCAAGCACATTTTACCCTCATTCCAGCTGACATTGTCTTGCACATTACTCTGCACAAAACTCTTTTGCTGACAATGGCTTTTGCTTTGTCTTCATTCCACCACTCGGCTCCTTTTCTCTCATGGTTTCCCTTTGATCGGTCACACACTTTGTCCGCAGTTGTGATAAGGGAGTCCTTAATCTCTCTCCACATTCCTTCAACGCCACTGTCTTTTCTCTTTGGTGCTCTTATGCAAAACTCTTCCTTTAATTCGTACAACTTTTCACATCTATTTTGTAGACATCTATTTCGGTTTTTCACATCTATTGCACTTATTTTCCTCTCTCTCTCTCTCTCTCTCTCTCTCTTTCTCTCTCTCTCTCTCTCTCTCTCTCTCTCTCTCTCTCTCTCTCTTTCTTTCTCTCTCTTTCACTAACTCACTCACTTTCTCTCCTGCAATCAGGCACGCAAACACAGACAATCTTATTCTCTATTTTTCTTCTCCCCACAGTTGTTCACACAATGTAATATTTAGTCCCAAAACAAAGGTCTAATTGTGTGAATTTAGCTTTGGACCTTACCCTGTCTCGTTAAGTAAGATGATGTTTGATCCAAATGAAAGTAAATTTCTTGCTTAAACTTTGGCACGAAGACAAACTTAGTTTATTTATGTTGGGCACGCAAATGTATGTAGTGTATGTACTTAGACTGTATCTGTGTTGCTTGTGCACGTGTTACCATGGATACAGCATCAACATCATCAGCATTTCACATGTCAGTTTTTCATGTCAGCAATTGTTAGACAGCACACATATGAATATGTGTAATGTACATTGCAAAAATTAGACATTATAAGTGTAATTAGATGTAATTGTGTCAAAAGTGACAAATATTTGTGCATGTAATTAGCACTCTTCACGTGCCTCTTTGCCTAGATCTAATCAGATCTGTGCATCAGTTCTTTGTGTTTAATATTAGTTGCAGGAGTATTTATGCCGAGTAAAGTTGAGCATACAATAAGCTTGCCGCTAGACTTGATCAACACTGTGAGCAATGAGATTGTTCGTGTCAGGAATGGCATCTGACAATAAAATATTTGCTTTGATGATAATGATAGTGTTCTGTCCGAAGACAGGTCCTGGCGATGGTTATTTGTCTTACGTATTATTACGCATGATTTCAACCACCGATCCACTATGGCAGATGATCACGGGTGGGCGGCCAAAGGTCCCTCCGGTACAGGCAATGGGACGTGAACAACTTGCCAAAGTTTGTTAGCAGACAACACTCCCGGAGCGGATTCTAAACCTGCAATCTTACGATTACGAGGCGAGAACGCTACCAATGTGCGATTGGGTCATCCCTATTTATCATCGGGTCATCCTTATTTGCTTTAGCAAATCTGAAATGCTATAGTTATAGTCTGCTTCTTGTTTTTCTCGTGAACCAAGGCACAATTTGAGCAATTCACCGGAAATAGAGTTCTGTACCAAACCTAGCGCTTCGCAGCATATGAATTATGAAATTCACAGGTTGAACATACCCAAATGTTTATACAGTCTTGGGTAAGTCATTTAACTGTCTATTGCCTGTACGGAAAGATATCTGGCGTATCACCTGTACTCGCCTCACAGGCCTAGAGGATCGGTGCGCGAAGTCTGTCGCCTGGATCTGCCTTCATGCAGAAAACTTGAGGCAATGCATACTGAAATGATACTAAAAGTAAAATACGTAGTCAGGACAATGCTTTTTGGAGTGATAGCGCAAAATGTTTATGAGGAGCTGAAAAAATCATGTCCAGGTTGTGTAATTCCATAAACAGGCTGTTGATGGAGGCAGGGCCGTAGCAGGATTTCATTGGGGGGGGGGGGGGGTTGTGACTTCCAAAATATTTTGACGACTTTTTCAAAATTTTCATTGGGGTTGAGCTTTAAACAAATTTGACGATTTTTTTTATAATTTGCTCACGAAACATAAATTTAAAGGGAAAATGTTCGAGGGGCCGTAACTCCCCCCCCCCTTTAATACGGCCATGGATAAATACCTCTACGAACAATAGTAAAGTTTGAGTATATATAAATGACTTCTTGACTTCAAGTTGAAGATATTTGTGTTGATGAATAACTTGAGATGAATGTCGAAACTGCACTTGTTCAATTGCCAAGGTGAGAAAAGTTTACATATTAATAAAACATTGATTTTGCAGTGGACATATCGTTAGTTTAAAGTTAGACGGAGGATTGTGGTGATAGTGTCTTCTAAGCTCTTTATATTCAGCTCAGGTCTGCTTTTGCGTGTTCAGGTGAGTTAGTATCCCTACTGGGTGTTGTGTTTCATGACATAATTGTTTAACAGGGATCTCATTCCTTCGTCATCTGTCATTTTATGTATTTGCTTATAAATGTGTATGCAATAAGCGTAATTTTCTATGACGATGTGCAATTGTGTAACATTGAATGTTAAAATAGACACGATTCACATCTATAGTAGGCCTACGTACACTGTTAGAAAAAATGGTGACGTTTGGACCAAATGTGGGTGCCAAGGCCTTGTCCAAAAAACGACACCCCTAAAGTTCCAAATAGCACCCAATGAAAGGGGTGACAAAATGGCACCTTGATAATGGCGCCTTTATCTGCACCCCTCAAAAACAAATGGCACCATTGTAAAGTCACCCTAAACAGCACCTGTGTCACCTCAATTGGCACCATTGGAAAGTCACCCTAGACAGCACCTGTGTCACCTCAATTGGCACCATTGGAAAGTCACCCTAGACAGCACCTGTGTCACCTCAATTGGCACCA
>JAQFYQ010000624.1:0-16062 GCA_034694885.1 Buchholzia appendiculata | reverse complement strand
TTCTTCCAGAAGACGAAGAACGTCAGCAGATGACAAACCACGCTTTCTACTCATGTTTATAATTATAGAATCACCTCCAAAATTCACAACAGATATAAATATAAATACAAAAGTTCGAGCGTAATAGCAACACAAATATAAAATAAATGTTCATCGCATTGCAGTAGTGTAAATGGAACTGACTTGTATATCTGGACAAAAACATATTGTCAAATTTACTTCTTCACCAACGTCAAATTTACTTCTTCACCAACAACTACTATTTTGAAAGTAGCGTTGAACACTTCTGTAGCAATGTGAGACAAAACTTGAGTTAGTTTAGAATTATAGTGCCGATGTGGGGAAAGGAAACTTCATTTGTAATGCAAAGTAATGCTAAATAAGCACTGGGTCATATTGACCCGGTTGGTAGTCAAAGCTATATTTATGTCCTACAGGAACGTAAACATTTTTTTTCAAACAAATTTTGGGCTATGTAGTAACCCTACATATGACAAAAGTCACCAAACCTTACTTTTCAGAGGTTCACGTAGCAGACACAGCAACTGCGCAAATCTACCAACCGGGTCAAAATGACCCGGTTGGGAGTCGCAGGGTTAAATGATAACAAGAGCTGTATAGAATATCAACGAGTGGTTATAAGTTATGAGATCCTACCATAAAGAACCAACTGCCTTGAATGAGTGAATCTGTACCCATTTAGAAAAATTACAGGTTAAAACCTTAAGTACTTTATTATTTATTTATTGTTTATTTATTGTATATTTTATTGATCATAATTTCTGAACTTTTATTTAATAAGGAAGCAGTGCTATGAACTGTCTTTATTATACAGTCAATTCTCAATTCTAAATTATACAAACATTTGCTGACAGTTGTTTTTAAGCTAAGCGGCATGTATAAATGGCTCCTTCGACCTTATGATGCTTGCAGCCTTCCAAAAATTAACTATTATGCATTTCAAATGATGGCTAATCCACCAATTAACCGAAATTTATATGGTATTCCTGATCAAAGTTTAGTACTAGTAGTCAAGGTTGAATACCTGCACAGTAATATCCTTACAGCGCATTAGACCGCAGCTCTTAGGTCTCGCAATGTGTACAGTTTCATGGTAGTTCCTACTTACAAAAGCTGATGCATTTAATTTGATATCAGCTTTGATTATAATTACAAAGCTGCGAGTTATGCAGCTATAGGGAAATGTTCATTATGCTGACATTTAATGTTGATGAGAAAATGAGAATTGACTGTATATGTTCTTGTAGTAAGGATTTAATGTTGATGATGTTTATGTTTACTTTGATGTAATGTTGCTGTAAGTGTATGGGATGTATTAAAATTCCCTGTATTGAGTGCCCGTTTGTTATTAAATCGGGTGATTTATGCTGTTTAAGCCAGTAGAGATATTGAATTGGGTCACATGGGCAAATGTGTCAGAAGTCGAGTACTGATAATAATGTTCTATTGTATAATATTGTATATATCTCTGAAACAATATTAGTGTTAATCTGTATTTTTTCTAAGTAAAATGTGAAAATGGTCTGCGGGCAATGTTTTGTTTTTAGCACATACATTGAGCTTAATTTTGTAATAAATATATCAATTGTCAATGTATTGAATATTTGAGCTAATCTTAAATGCAATGTAAATTGAATACGATGTGTATCGTGGTCGATGTATATCGTGTATCACTTAGAGAAAGGTCACTACTACACACTTTATATGAGATTAATTATAGGTTATCAGCATCATCCAATTGTTGCAGCTTGTGATTGTGCTTGAGATGATGGGACCTGTCGACGAACGCAGTAGCGGTAGGGTCACAGTACGTATTTGCATTTAAACTTTTTACCTTCTTTTTATCGTTAGGTTTGATGCATGAATCGCTGCGATTTTCCCCCCAATTCTAAGTGAGCAGTAAAAATGTGGGTGTGATTTATAATACAAAAACACTTTTCTATGAACAGTTTCAAAAGAAAGGTTGTAATTTTTTTGTGTGAAGAATATTGGAAATTTGTTGTCATTTTAAGACCCCTCTAAATTTGATTTCTGGAAGGGAAAATTGTGGAAATGTATAATCGCTACGGGCGGTATTTTGTAGTATGACAAATTCTCTATGCCAAACATCTGATTAATGCTTCGAGGGCATAGTCACTGTTTTTCACTGCTCATTCTTGTCTTCCCTATTACTTGCTAACTGCGGCATCAGTCGAGTGTGGCCTGATTCCAATAGAACCATGACACGGGAATGTGAATGGGCGAATGGTGTCGGGCTGACTTGACGTGATGAGTGCTTAGCTTGCCCAACAGATCGCAGCGATTCAGAGGATTAACATCATGACAAACCATCTTGCCTACCTTTTGTCTCACTGAAATGCATCCTGAGTAGGAGACTACTATTGTAGTCTTGGAATAATTGAAACATGAATCCTGTGGGCCCTCGTTATGTTGTCATGTTGTTGATTCTCGTTGCACCATTGTTGCTCTGGATTTTAAAATGTGTATGATTGAAGTTGAGATTTTCTATTGCTTGATTTATGCTGGAAAAAATGTACTAATTTTTTGTGTTTGTTACGACATCGCGTCGTAACAACATTTTGTCTTGGTGGTTGCAGGGAGCAGAACGCCAGACATCGGTTCTGAGCGCACAACATTCGTCGACATCATGACACAGAATAAGCTGAAAGCCAAAGAGGTTTGTATATTCAGTCTTTTTGAAAAAGTAACGTTGGGTAGACCGATCACATTGAAATAATGATGATTATAAGTGGTTAAATATTATAATGTTCAATTACATTATTGCATATTATTGTCTTCTTAGCAGTTAAGATTGTGGTGAAATGCATAGGTTTAAACTGTTGATTTTAAAAACAAAATATGTATTACTTCGTGATCTTAATTTATATATGAAAAATATTGAATTTGATTCTACCATACTTGAGACCTGTATTTTCTTTAAGCTGTTAAGGTTTTGTTTACTTTAAATGAAACTAATATTGAAATAAAGTCAACACAAGTTGTTTCATTATACCTTGTGGCATGTTCGAAATGATGTACAACTATTTTGACGTCGTTTGATTGTTTGTAGAGAGCTTATCACGATCAGATCAAGACAATGGCAAAGGAAGGAACATTGAAGACGGTTAACGGGAATACGCAGGCACAGGCGAAGAAGAAGCGTCGATGGGATCAACCTGCGACTGACACACCCGTCAAACAGGCTAAGAAGTCATCGTCAAGCTGGGATGCAGTCGAAGGCACAACACCATCGGACAGTCGATGGGACGAGACTCCAGGGAAGTCCAAAGGAAGTGAAACACCGGGAGCAACGCCGGGAGGTAGCGTTCGCCAGTGGGATGTTACCCCGGGTCATGCCACCCCAGGGGCTGCGACTCCAGGGCGCGACACACCGGGCCAGCAACCGACCCCCAGTGCTCGTAAGAATCGTTGGGATGAGACGCCAAAGACGGACAGAGGTACATAATACTAAGATGAGTGTTTCTTGCTTGTCACTCCACGAGTGGACTCTGTTTTAGATTTGGTGCAGCTTTAGTTTGTTAGCACCGTGTTGAGTACTCTATTTTGTGCTTAGAAAGAAATAGACAGATGGTATATAGGATTAGTTAACTCAAGTACACAGTTGAAAGTAGTTTTTTTCTGTCTATAATTTAAACATGCTTTTTATTTGATTATGATGTTCAAATTTACTGACATTGATTTCAATGTCACTAATAAATTATATTGTAACTTATTCAAAGTTGTGAGTGCAAGGTCAGCAATCTATCTGTTGCGCTTGTAACATTGGATGAGAGTACTAATTTATAGAAGTTATTATTTCTCCTGTTATATTCTCTTGAGTTTATTACATATTGTGACATATTTTGTGGTAGCTGCCTTTACTTGCTACTTGAAATGAGTTCTATTGTACTCGCAGTTATTTGTCTCTAGTTATTTGTGCTGACGTGCCGTTAAACACCAATCAATCAATCAATTATTTGTCTCTATGGGCTTCAGTATGTTAAATGTAGCCAAAATCATATTTTTATTAATATAAATTTTGTTCAGTGTTAGTTTAATTATGTTTAGATTAAGGCAGTAGCTTAAAAATTAAGCGAACGTATATTGTAGGTGTATAACTGCATAACATCGACAGCTATTTTTGTTGTTTGTCAGAAACTCCTGGTCACGGCGGTGGTTGGGCAGAGACTCCACATACTGATCGTACTGGTGCCACCGGTGACCTCATCACAGAGACCCCGACGCCTGGAGCCAGCAAGCGCCGGTCTAGGTGGGATGAGACGCCGATGAACTCGACACCAGGTGGTAGCATGACCCCTGGAGGAACGACCCCGGGAGGTCTGACTCCTGGTGGTACCACGCCGGGCGGGTCAACTCCAGGTGGTCACACTCCGGGTGGATTTACTCCAGGTGGATTCACTCCTTCTGGATCAACTCCCACTGGTCAGAAAGCTATGGCAATGGCGACTCCAACTCCAGGTACTCTTTATACTCAGATTTACACTAGTATCTTTGACTCATAATGCAATGATTAGTTAATGATGCATACTGTGATGAGAATCAACCTGTAGTATTTTTATAGTTGGTAGATACTTTTAGTCAGCTGTCTTGTTTGCAAGCTCATGAAGAGATATTTGTAAATAAAACGTGAGTTATTTTTCAGCAGTAAAAGTAACTTAGAACTCGTTGATAACTCGGCTGCTGAAGTGACTGTGCTTTCTCAATGGTTCGCCTTGTTACTTTTGAATCTTTGTACGCGTGTTATTATATTGAGTGATGTTTTGTTCTAAAAGTAGTTGTGTGTTAAGTGTTGCTATGACCGATGTTGTTTGTTAAGTGTCACTATGACGGATGTTGTTGTGGGTTAAGTGTTGCTATGACTGATGTTGTTGTTTGTTAAGTGTTGCTATGACTGATGTTGTTGTTTGTTAAGTGTCGCTATGACTGATGTTGTTTGTTAAGTGTTGCTATGACCGATGTTGTTGTGGGTTAAGTGTTGCTATGACCGATGTTGTTGTGGGTTAAGTGTTGCTATGACCGATGTTGTTGTTTGTTAAGTGATGCTATGACTGATGTTGTTGTTTGTTAAGTGTCGCTATGACTGATGTTGTTGTGAGTTAAGTGTTGCTATGACTAATGTTGTTGTGGGTTAAGTGTCACTATGATTAATGTTGTTGTGGGTTAAGTGTTGTTATGACTGATGTTGTTGTGGGTTAAGTGTTGCTATGACTGATGTTGTTGTGGGTTAAGTGTTGCTATGACTGATGTTGTTGTGGGTTAAGTGTTGCTATGACTGATGTTGTTGTGGGTTAGTGTTGCTATGACTGATGTTGTTGTTTGTTGTGTTGCTATGACTGATGTTGTTTTTTTAATGTCACTATGATGTTGGTCACTATGATTGTGGGTTAAGTGTTGCTATGACTGATGTTGTTGTGGGTTAAGTGTTGCTATGACTGATGTTGTTGTTTGTTAAGTGTTGCTGTGACTGATGTTGTTGTGGGTTAAGTGTTGCTATGACTGATGTTGTTGTTTGTTAAGTGTCACTATGACTGATGTTGTTGTGTGTTCAGGACACTTGATGTCAATGACACCGGAGCAGATGCAGGCTTGGTCTCTGCAGCGTGAGTTGGATGAAAGAAATCGTCCTTTGACTGACGATGAGATCGATGCTGTTCTGCCTGATGGATACAAGGTAGGTGAAGAGAGTACCCTGTCTTGTCACTAGTTGCATTTAGGGACAATACTTCTCTTTCTATTTGTGTTGTCAGAAGCGTGTTGTGTGTGACAGACCCTTATTTGACTTTTGTTTAAACAGAGTATATGTCCTCCCGTATTGATATCTATGTGGTGGCAATATTGTTCGTGATAAGTCTAAACATCTTGATCAATTCTGAAACTGTTATCTGTTACTTATTAAATGTTGTTCGTGAATATATCGTAGTATTTGACGTGATTAAATGTACTAATACTTGGTAATGATCAGTTTGATTGGTATGAATAACTTGCTTGAAGTTTTACATTGATGGATATCAACATTTGAATATATGCTTAGCAAAATGTTCAAGCTGGGCTGTAGTCAGGAAGGGTATTCTGACCATAAATTTGTTGTAATTGACTTAGAAAAATGACAAAGTGATGTGTTCTGAACGATGGTAAGTTTATAGTATTTGTTGTAATGTTGTAGATTCTTCAACCACCCGCGGGCTATGTTCCTATCCGTACTCCAGCAAGGAAGCTGTTGGCCACGCCCACCCCGATGGCCGGTACTCCGATGGGTTTCCGCATGCAGACTCCTGACAGTAAAACCTCCGTCGTGGACCTGCAGCCGAAGGGAAATCTGCCTATGATGAAACCGGACGATATGCAGTACTTTGACAAACTGCTGGTAGGTTCAGCTTTTTGTATTGTTATGAGTCAAGTGTTGTAATGGAACAACAATAGCACTGTTTTTATTTTAATTACTTTGTGTGTGAAGCAATTTATGATTGTTCTACAGTTTAGGTATTGTTAAATAATAAGAAATCATTTAAATTGTTATTAATAAAAATCAAATAGCACATATTTTGATTTGGCCAGTCAAAGACGGCCAAAATTGTCGCTTGGTGCTGAGTTTGTAAATATCGTGCAACACTTGTAAGACTGTGGCTCGTTGTACAGTGTTTGTTTTGCATTTTTACAATTCGCTTGTATGATTCCATTTACAAGACACATAACACTGTGACTCTTAGCACGGTGTTTGTGTTGTGAAGAAATGCATTGATCTTCTTGATTGTTGACCTGAGCCTTTGTTCCAAGCATTAGCAGGTGCTATAGTCTTGAGTAGAAAGGCACGGGGATGTTTGTCTGTTTCTTTCTCTGTTCATGCATTTGTAAGGAATATTCATCCTGCTTGAGGGCTCTTAGAATAAGTGGATTGGATGGGAGGTGTAGAACTTTGTTAATTTAATCAAGAACACTTGCATGGTGGGCAGGTGTGATTGGGTTCATGGCAGAGAAGGAGGCTTGGTTAGAGTACTGATTTACGGTGAGCATACTATGTATTGTTCTGTTTTACTGTTGAAAAAAGTAATATTTAATTTATTGATAAAGTGATTATAAATAAGTGATTTATTAAAAGTGATTATCCTTAAGCGTAGAACAAAACTCAAACAGTTTATTAAATGCATTGAATTTGATTGACATTGTTGAAATCCAGATGACTGTATTTTAATTTTACAAATTAATTTTGGAACTTGTGAGATTTAATTGTGCTTTATGTCACGTTATATTTTCATTCTACGTAATCTCTTCAAGACCAATGCTTTCAACTTCCATTCAAGTCAGCTTTCTGTGCGGTGGAAATGCACTCGATAAGTCGGCAGCTTAATGTCAATATTCATTCTGGTTTGATGCTGCCTAACGGCCACCAACTTAGCCTAGGTGTCGTTGCTGATTTGTTGCTGCTAGGTATCTTGTGATCTTGCTTGAGTTTTACCATCATGGAGTTTAGATGATGTGAATTTTTAATATCATGCAAACTAGTTGTTGATTTACTGATGGTGAGTTTAGAGATTATTTTCTTGCTAAGATTGTAAGATTGTAAGTGTGCTATATTGTGTTTGGGCGTACATAGATGTATGTGTACTACATTGTGATGTTGTGTACATTTAGGTGGATGTGGATGAAGATACTCTGCCACCCGAGGAGCAGAAAGACAGGAAGATCATGAAGTTACTGTTGAAGATCAAGAATGGAACCCCACCGATGCGCAAGGTAGGTTTACCTCGGATGTTGCTGCGTTGTCTCCTCATTGGTGTTTTGTGTAATGAGTTTTTAAATGTATCCTGCAATAATCTTCTAAATTCTATTTTATGGGATCATATGTACTGCTACTGGCTCTTTGTTAACTTTTAAATCTATGACAATACAATTAAAATGGACATATTTTGTAACTTGATTCAAGTCTAAGTGATCCATTGTCCTGATTGATAATCTTAATTATTATTATAATAATGATTAATTTGACTGTGGTGAGGTTATACTAGATATATGTTTGTTTACGTGATCAATTTAGGTAAATGGAATGAAACGAAGTAAAGAATATTTACAGTCTTGATCTTGATACATGCTCTGAACAGTAGTTATACAATTGAGTAGAAGCTGTAATTAGTAATATTAGAATGTTGTATGAAGAACACTAGAAGAATGATGTGATGCTTGTTGATTGCTTGTGGTTTGTGTGTGCAGGCTGCTTTGCGCCAGATCACTGACAAGGCCCGAGAGCTTGGTGCAAACTCTCTGTTCAACCAAATCCTTCCTCTCCTCATGTCTCCGTCTCTGGAGGACCAAGAGCGACATCTTCTGGTCAAGGTCATTGATCGTATCCTCTACAAGTTGGACGACCTTGTACGTCCCTACGTACACAAGATTCTTGTCGTCATTGAGCCTCTCCTGATCGATGAGGACTACTACGCAAGAGTGGAGGGTCGAGAGATCATCTCTAACCTGGCCAAGGTATTGTAGCATCTCTTACCTATCCAAGGTATTGTAGCATCTCTAATCTAGCCATGGTATTGTAACATATCTGACCTGGCCAAGGTATTGTAGCATCTCGAACCTGGCCAAGGTATTGTAGCATCTCTAACCTGGCCAAGGTATTGTAGCATCTATAATTGTAACCTATCATTCATTTTAAGATGTGCACCGTTCGAGATATTTCTATTTAGTGTTTGTTTGTATTTGTTAACTCGACAATTTGCAAAAGTAACTCGGTAAATAGTCTATTTATTACTGATGAATTTGTCGAGTACGGAAGCTGAAGTCTATGATACTGTGAAAGTGTGCTAGCAGTGATTTGGTAACGATTGTAGATGTAGTTTTGAAACCACTAATCTGGCAAGTCTCATTGATAGGGATTGAGACCTGTGCCTACTCGATATGGCATAGATTAATTTTCACTGCTTGAAACTGTTTGCAAACTGTTTAGCTAATTGCTTTGTAAGAGTTTTAATTGTAATCAGGTGTGAAGTTATATTAAGACATTGTGAAAGACAGGTTTGGGTTGAATTTTAATGTAAAAAATAGCGCTTGATAAACATAATCATAATCCACTATATTTTAGAAATTCAATATAATATGCTGCTCATTAGTTGAAGGAATGATTCACATTGAATCACATAAGGTTAATATTAACCTTTTGATTTAATGTTGCTTACAATTGAGTTCATAATTTTTTACAATTGATATTGCTGCAATGTGAGATTTTGTTGTTTTACTTATGCAGTTAAATTTAGTTAGTATAATGTTGCAGTTGAATTGTGTATGTGAATAGGCTGCTGGTTTGGCCACCATGATCTCAACAATGCGTCCTGATATAGACAACATGGACGAGTACGTGCGTAACACAACAGCCCGTGCTTTCGCTGTCGTGGCCTCTGCCCTTGGCATCCCGTCACTCCTGCCTTTCCTCAAGGCTGTCTGTAAGAGCAAGAAGTCCTGGCAGGCTCGCCACACTGGTATCAAGATCGTACAACAGATTTCAATCCTGCTTGGCTGCGCCATTCTGCCACATCTGAAGAGTCTTGTCGAGATCATTGAACATGGTCAGTCTGACGTTGCATTTAGCTGTTGCAGTTCTGAAATTGTATTAAACATGATTCTGTGTTGTGAAGTTTTCGTATGGTTATTAAGCAATGTCATATTTAATAGTTACTATGAAGACAAATAAGTTATTATTAAGCTGAATTTATTTACATATTCATGCATAAAACATGTACACAAATTCAACTAAATGTTGACAAGCAAATGCAATCCATCTGCTTAGATTCATCCAAGGAAAAGATGAGAGATCAGTGTTTTCCACGTGTAGTCAATAAAAAAATGTGCATATTTGTCAGAAATTTTTTATTTGTTTATATCCATCCGTATGAGGATATCTGGTAATTTATAATTCGTGTGTATTTCTGTCTGTCTTGTTATTTTTGTAAGTATCTGTCTGTCAGGGAGTCTGTGTGTGTTTGTGATATGTCTGTTTCTCTCTTTGTATGTCTATAACCAGTGCATCTATATTTGTGCGTGTCTGTGTGAAGATGTCTGGTTGTCTGTCCGTCTGTAGGTCTGGTGGATGAGCAGCAGAAGGTTCGTACTATCACTGCCCTGGCTCTGGCAGCTCTTGCTGAAGCTGCGACTCCGTACGGCATCGAGTCGTTCGACTCTGTACTGAAGCCGCTGTGGAAGGGTATTCGCATGCATCGTGGAAAGGGTCTTGCTGCATTCTTGAAAGTAAGTTCATTTTTTACTAACGTAGTGTTTCGAATTATTACAGTTGTTAGATATAGTTTGAAACATACTATATATTTGCTACATACTCTTTATGTACTAGTTTGTACATTTTCTGCTGTAGCTGAATTGTGTTAAAGAATAATTAAAGACAGATTTTCTATGATGATAATGTTTTATGAATTATAGGTATTCTGTGATACTTTTTTAATGTTAACCGCATTTGATTTTAACTTATTAATTAAAATGTCCTGTTTATTTGAAGTAACATAGTGAATTATGATACCCTGTGTTCTAATGGTCATCATCGTCCAGAATGACATTAGAATGACATTAGAATGACATTAGAATGACATTAGAATGACATTGTGCACTTTATAGTGTTAGCCAACGTTGCCAATATGTTTGTCCTTTATTAAGGGCGAATTGTTGACACACATGTGCAGAATGTTCAAATCCAGCAGAGTGTATACGTGTGATTTATATGCCATTTTGAATTTTGACTGGAACGGAGTTTTACAGCCTGATGCCCTTCCTGACGTTAACAATCTCGCTGCTCGAATTTGTCAAGCACATGGAGGAACATGGCGAGTCTATTCCACAGCCTGACACCACAGTTCTCCGCGCTGACAAATAATAATTTAGATCAAGTAGCTTATGAGCTTGTCTGTTTTGTAAAAGTTGTCCGTGTTGTGCAGGCTATTGGCTACCTGATCCCACTGATGGACGCCGAGTATGCCAACTACTACACACGTGAGGTGATGTTGATCCTCATTCGAGAGTTCCAGTCGCCCGACGAGGAGATGAAGAAGATTGTGTTGAAGGTTGTCAAGCAGTGCTGTGCCACCGACGGTGTCGAGCCACACTACATCAAGGACGAGGTTCTGCCGCCGTTCTTCAAGAACTTCTGGAATCAACGCATGGCACTCGACAGACGTAACTACAGACAGGTCTGTTAGTGTGCTGCTCTAGATCTATGCAGCACTCTGTTTGATTTGTTAGTTCTTTGTAACAGTTTATACAAGAGGCTGCTTGTGTAGCTGTTTCTGCAATATTTCAAATGGATATTGGTATCCGTTCTATACATGTGACTTATCAAGTTGTTCCTTGCTATTTTTTTGTTATTTATGTTTTCAAACATGGAACTGGATCTAATGTACTGTTCATTGTTTGCTGCTTGTTGATATAAAGTGTTGTTCTTTATTTACTACTAGTTGATATATATAATTATATATATATATGATCTTTATTCGCAATAATGCAGAATGTACAATACAAACAAATAAGAATAAATAAATAACTAATACTAAACATATGCATGAGGTGAGCAATATAAACATATGCAATATACAGCAAAAAGTTTCATCGGCAACAGTTAAATGTAATATTGACCAAACCGTTGAAAAAATAACTTTATTATAATTAACAATCAACAACTTGTCATATATATGTAGTATTGTTCGTTGTTTGCTACTTGTTGATGTACAGTATTGTTCGTTGTTTGCAGCTTGTTGATACTACAGTTGAGATCGCGACCAAGGTCGGTGCTGCTGAGATTGTGAGTAGGGTCGTTGATGACTTGAAAGACGAAGCTGAGCAGTATCGTAAGATGGTGATGGAGACGATAGAGAAGATCATGAGTGCACTGGGAGCGACCGACGTGGATTCAAGACTGGAAGAGCAGCTTATTGACGGCATTCTGTATGCCTTTCAGGAGCAGACCACTGAGGTATTGGAGCCTTTGAGTACCTTGAATTGTCATACTGTATGCCTTTCAGGCACAGACCACTGAGATACTAGAGCCTTTGTATTGTCATACTGTGGTTGTTGATATCACGACATTGTGAATATTAGTATCAAGACGTTTTGGTGCATGAAATCAGTAGGCTATGCTGATCACCATGGTAATGGGGCATCGCCGTTCCCTGATTTTGATTGATGATGATAGTACTCTGTCCGAAGACAGGTCCTGGCGATGGTTACTTGTCTTGCGTATTACTACACAGGACTTACCACCGATCCACTAGGCCAGATCAGCACGGGTTTGCGGCCAAAGGTCCTTCCTGTACAGGCAATGAAGTGTTAATAATTTGCTCCGGTTTGCTACCGAACACAATCAGTCGTTGCAGGGAAGCGAACCCTCTACCTCTTCACTGCGAGGCGTGAACACTTACGACTGACCTATTCGGTCACTCCTTTGATTACAATTACTGTATTCTTTAGATGACCTGATATCACTTCAGACCTTAATTCATATTGCCACAAGTTTTTTTTTTGAATAGACTATACTTGTAGCATGTTTGTGGAACCAGGAAAATAATAATGGTGTAATTAAATTTAGTCATGTATGTTATGATGTAATGTGTTTGTATGGCAATTGTCATCACTGCTGAAGTAGTAGGCCTGCAAAGTCAACATCCATTAATGTTTATAGTTGTTGATATTGTAGGACATAGTGATGTTGAATGGATTTGGAACAGTTGTTAATGCATTGGGCAAACGTGTCAAGCCGTACTTGCCTCAGATCTGTGGTACCATCCTCTGGCGTCTCAACAACAAGTCGGCTAAAGTACGCCAGCAGGCGGCCGACCTCATCTCAAGGATTGCCATCGTGATGAAAACTTGTCAGGAGGTCAGTTCTATTCTTTCATCTCATGATCATGTTTACTAACTGTGAACCATTTATACCCGTTTATGTATATGTGATATGAACCAGTAGCTGTGAGTATGTACTCGGTTACAAAGCTTGTTATTGATTACGTAATTAGTAACTTGTTATTGAACTGTTTACTTCAGAATTTATGTTAGTAATGAAATTTGTGATATGAAATAACAAAATTAAGATGATAATAAAAATGCTTGTAGTTTAGCTGTATGAATTACCTATGTTTTCATTGATGTAGTTGTTTTGTGGATACCAGTGTAGTTGACTTGTTGCTCATAATGTGTGACGCAAGTCTCTGGGGTATGGGACGGATAGATGTATTTATATATATATATATATGTAGCACTTTCTCTCGCATGTGCCGTGCATGCCATGACTTCTGTCACTGACATTCCGAGGCACGGAGATAGTGATTAGGAGTTTACGGTGGTGCACACGTCTGTGCATTCAGTTCATGGATGCAATACTTGTGGCTGTTGTTGTTTTGTAACGCCTGACTGTACGCTGTGTAGGAGAAGCTGATGGGTCATCTCGGTGTCGTACTGTACGAGTACCTCGGTGAGGAGTATCCTGAAGTACTCGGCAGCATTCTTGGCGCTCTCAAGAACATCGTCAATGTCATCGGAATGACCAAGATGACCCCACCCATCAAGGACCTCCTACCAAGGCTGACTCCGATATTGAAGAACAGGTTAGAAGATTCATTTTCATCTTAGAGGTATTCTAAAGGTGCATAATGCAGATGGCGTACTGCACACCTTGCTTTGAGATTGATATGTGAAAGTGTGAAATTGAATGTGAAATTTAGAGAACTGTGTATACATTTTATTTCAGTTCATTGGTGGCATTTATATTTATGAAGGTTAAAGTGAACTTTTCTGTAAATAATTTTGTAGAACAGTTCTCACAGTAATGTAGCAGAAGTTGATGGCCACATTAAAAAATATTAGCTTGACTTCATTCAATTTAGAATGATTTTTTTCAGTTTTTTCATATTTATTTGACTTAATTGCGTTGTGCTTTTTAAATTGTAATATTTATATTTGATAATGATAAGCTTAATAATAATGATGTTGTATCGATGTGGTTCAATGTTCATGTTATGCAGGATTGATGTGTATAGAAAGGAGTTTTGTATGCTATTTGTGTTGTGTTGTGTAGGCATGAGAAAGTACAGGAGAACTGTATTGACCTTGTCGGGCGTATTGCCGACCGTGGAGCAGAGTTCGTGTCAGCCAGGGAGTGGATGAGAATCTGCTTTGAGCTACTTGAACTACTCAAGGCTCACAAGAAAGCAATCCGTCGAGCAACCGTCAACACATTCGGATACATTGCCAAGGCCATTGGGTATGTTAGACTGTAGTGTTCTTGTTTGGAACTATTTAATTGGATTGAGTTATTTATATCTAGTATGTACTGGGTGGGTTATTTGTATCTTTAATCTAGTTACTGGCTTGAATATTGACTTTTGTGCTTTTGTTTTAGGCTAACCTTAATTTTGGTTACATATTGCACTACTCGGTGTGCTGTTTTTTTAATGGAATTTTTTCGTTTTATTCTAAAATATTGGACAACTTGTTTATTGAAGATATCTTGCTTGTTAATACAACAAATACCTAGCGGGAACAAAAAATAAACATTCCCATGTGGCATTCAATTACCATACAGTTATTTGTCTTAGTAAGCTGAATGAATAACATTGGCAACATATTCTTTTATCAGTTCTGTCAATTAAAAAAACTTGGTTATTAAACTGTGTGGTTACTTTTGAACTCTGTGTTTTGTATCATTGTTATTGTTTGGTTTGTTGAACAGAATGCTATTGCTTGTGTTTCTAGGCCCCACGATGTACTGGCAACATTGCTCAACAACCTTAAGGTACAAGAGCGACAGAACAGAGTGTGTACAACCGTTGCCATAGCAATCGTTGCCGAGACATGTTCACCATTCACCGTTCTACCAGGCCTGATGAACGAGTACAGGGTACCGGAATTGAACGTTCAGAACGGTGTTCTTAAGTCGCTCTCTTTCATGTTCGAGTACATCGGTGAGATGGGCAAGGATTACGTCTATGCCGTTGCTCCTCTGCTTGAGGACGCTCTGATGGACAGGTAATTATTCAACAACTGCCGTTTAGATGTTTCGTACCGTGTTCATCAATAGGCCTGACGGTACAAATCGACTTGATTCTGCATTATATGTTGATAATGATGACATGTGTAATGACATACATCTTTTGATACCTTTGATATTGTGACCCAAATTGTCGTCATCAAGGTTTACTGCCTTAAGGCAGATCCTTGACATTCTCACTCTCCATATATCATAAGCTCTTCATTTCTGTAAATGATGCCTTCTTCAAATTGTTCCCATCCTCAGTATTGCTGTTTTTCTCTTTCTTCTTGTTCTCCCTATCACATTTCACAAGTCCACCTTCCTTTAATCACATGGCTAATCCTGTTTCTGGTCTTAAACTCTGCCGAATATTTGTTTACGTCTTTATATTCTACTAGAACATACGGTGTGATGTCGTTGTATGATTGTAGCGCAATAGCTATTGCGAATGTAATAAGAAACTAGTGGCATTACTTTAATTATGAATGATAACTGATTATTAAGTAAATTGTTTATAGTAATATGATTAACAATTATTATTGATAATATTGTTTATTTAGTTTGTATTGATTTAATTTATTGTTGTTCATTATTATTGAATATTGATTGGTAACTTGTCATATTGTCTGTGGTTGCAAAGAGCTTTAGTTTAGTTGTTGTTGTTATTGTTGATAGGGATCTGGTACACAGACAGACATCGATGGCTTCTATTGGACACTTGGCTCTCGGAGTCTATGGCTTTGGCTGTGAAGATGCACTCACTCATCTTATGAACTACATCTGGCCGAATGTGTTTGAAACGTCGCCTCACGTCGTACAGGCATTCATGTCCGCCATAGAGGGCATGAGACTCGGTCTCGGCCCGTCACGAGTACTTCAATACGCGTTACAGGTTAGTTAGTAGATTCTGTTTGCTGCAAAGATACTGGAATTTTAAATCTAATTCACGTGAATGTTGTTAAGGGGTCGTTCAAATATGACGTTACACATTTTTTTGGGCATTT
>JAQFYQ010000623.1:0-16065 GCA_034694885.1 Buchholzia appendiculata | reverse complement strand
AATGAAAAGGAAAGCGGAGAACCGTGAGTTGTGGAGAAGATGGATACCAGGGACCTGCCTTCCGGCAGAACACTAATTAATGATGATGATGATGATGATTGTAGATAATTTAGGGAGATACAATATAGTTATGAATCAACATTGACTAGTATTAAATGCTGTTCGTAATCTAGATTATATTTATGTTAATACTTTACATTTTGTAGTGGAATTTTTATTGTAAAACTGTTGTATAGGAAGCGCTTGTTTGTTTGTTTGTTTGTCAGTTGGACACAAGCGAACAGTTGAAGAACATTAATCTGTTGAAAGTCTATCAGTATCAGTTTCGACCTGAGTTTGCTAAGTTCGCTGGGCTCGACCCATCACAAGTACACGATACAGGCGTTCTTGCACAAGAGGTCAATGGAGGCTCATTTTAACAATTGCTAACTAATCATAATTTTTAATGATTTAAAGAATTGATTTCTTCCTTGAATTGATAAAAATAATAGCAGTGGCAGTTATAATCTGTAATGCTCCGGATATAAGCATGAGTCTCACTATTAATTGTTCAGCTTGATTGATATGAGTAGGAATAGAATCTTGATACGAGGTAGTGATCTAGTATAATCTGGGATTAGAGTTTTAAAATAATTTGTATGCTGAGGTATTAGATTTGTAATGTGTTTGATTAGTGCTTCTAATTATTGCTTTATTTAATACACTAATGTTTGAGGTGCTTGCTTATGTGATGCACTAATGTTCAAGTTCTTGTTTATTTGATGCTCTAATGCATGAGCTGCTATCTCTTGTTGTGTGTACAGGTCAGTGTTGTTCTGCCCGATGCAGTGAAGCAAGTTGGAGACATAGAGTTGCCTGGTGGAGAAAAGATTGAAAACTTGCTTGTTGTCAACAAGGTTGCTGCTTGCTTTGTTTCTTAATCTTTTTGTCACCAAATGTCACATCTTGATGATAGGAACAGTCATGCCCCCCTTGAAGTTATCTGCATTTATTTTAGAAATAGCTTCAGTCATTAATTAGACTAAACATTCCCTATGACTTGATACGAACATGTACATGATTGTGCAACTTTATATTTAGCTCAGATATAATAAATCTGTCAACATCATCTTGTTAATGCATAGCAAATTTGAAGAGTTCTGAATAAATAGCGAGTAAACAGTTTTTAATAGATGATATCGATACTTTTAAATTTACATAAAAGGTTGTGAAAGAATCATTTCAATAGAACTTGTCAAATTGTGTCGGAAATCACATGCTCTTGATTCTGTAGAAATTATATTAACGTATGCGACTGTATTTGATATAACGAGTATGTAATTCCAAATGATGTAATTCTGCTGTTGTTAGGATCGTATCTTCATTGAGAACATTGGAGCTGTGAAAGAGCTGTGCAAGGTCACTGATAAACTCGAGACACGAATCAGTCACATTGAGGTGAGATGTTGCATAGAACTATTTCTCTTCGTTAGTTCTGTTTGTTCCATTCACTCTATGTCCAACATATTAAAGGGTCACCGGATGACTTTATCATTTGTATGTGTGTGTTTGAAGCAATGTAGTTTTTTAATGCAAGTTGAGTGGTCGCAGTTTATTTGATGTAATGACCAAGTGATATTTCTTCAGGATTGGTCGATTCTCTGGTTATATATGTAAATAACTAACAGATTATTGTGCTGCAATTAAATTACTGGTATTTTTTTAAATATATTTTAATTATCATGAGATTGTGCCATTTGCTATTATTAGTTGTTTAAATTTTCTTTTTTTTATTGGCCAAGGTTACCTTTTTAAAAATGGGACTTGTTTACACGACAGATTATGTGTTTCTATCATATCAACATTTTTGAAACAGTAAGATTTTTGTTGATCAATTAGATACAGTTTGTAATTTAATGAGAAATTCTCTTTTTGTAATATAATGACGCTGACGATGCCCTTTTCGGGAATTGGAATATAGTATATGAAGATCCTTGGTCTGGGATAGCTTCTCTTGCATTGATTTGTCACTTTGTAGGGATGATCTTTAAGGTGAACAAACTGCACAGTGACGTTGGCTTAGAGGACATTTACTCTTGAATCTATTCATTGTTACAATACACAAATTAGCATACTTGCCTGCTGTCTCGTATCCAACTGGATGAAAACTCGTGATCTTGCTTCTACTAGGAATAAACGTACTATGATTACGGTAGATTGTATAATCAGATGTGGTAATCTAATGGAAATGTTATTCTTTCTGGAACGTTTAGACCATGAACCAGAAACTGAGTAAGATCAACTGGGGAAGCTTCAAGTCGACGTGTAGTTCAATGTCGAGCTCGTCAGCGTCATCGACTGCACCACCACATCGGCATCACCACCATCACAGGCATCGTCATCGGTCACCGGCACCTGCAGACCAACGGTCCAAGGACGAGAGGGAGAGGAAGAAACCTTGCAACAATCGCTTTGTACAGATCACCATCATCATTCTAGTACTTGTGATGGCCATGTGGTAAGTTTTCGCATCGTTAGACTTGTTGCTATTTATTGAATAAGGAATAGTTGAGTTAAGCAGCTATATCATTCCATATTGTTTTAAAGTAATAACTGATTTATATCTTAATTGAAAGAGTGGTAATATTTTTGTATTTTTTACAACTTGTATTTAATTCCAATGATCGCGTTATAAGTTGTTCATGTAAATCGTTTTTTGACTGTCTGTGTTATTCTATTTTGTGTCCAATTTCAACAGCCTAAGTAACTCTGTAGAGAACCGATTAGTATGCACTTCAATAGCTTTTGTGCAGAAATACTCGTACACTAACTTTGAGATTTTAATAAAGAGAATGTATTATTATGTAGAGTCAAAGAGGTTTTTTACCTCTGAATGATGCTACTGTATGGAATTGAGATGGTATTAACATAATCTAATTGAATTCATTGTTACCTGGATGCACAATATTACGTTGTGTGTGCAACTTGTATTATTGTTCAAAGAATAAATTAACTAAAAATGTTAAAATTATCAACCTCTAACGTTCTAGATTTAACACTTACTTTGTTCGACTTCGTTGCTAGTTTAACCGCAATAACATCACTGTATGTGATGGATCGCCTCACTCCCGGTGGTTCATCCACCAAGAAGTAAGTGTTATCTAGCTGAGTGCAACGGTGTGCCAACTCTGACGTCAGTAGATCTAACACGCAGTTATTTTCTCTGACCCCGGGTCACGTTCTAACAAGTTCTAACTGGACTTAGAATTGGTGCATTAGACTTTCGCTGTGGTTTTCACACAAGAGCATAGTTTTCTCATAGTTTTGGTTCAAGTCTTAATGGTCTGTTAATGAAGAGGCTATCTAGAGAACTAATTGTAAAGTAGAATTATTAATGTGGGGCTTATGTGTCTAGACTTATATTATATTGAGTGCATCTGTTTATGAAGTTGGTTTCCGTGGTACTAACTTTAAATACTGCACATTTCATTACTCATAAAGTGCTTTGTTTTTAGTTTTAAACAGTTTGATAACATTGTGTTACTGACAGATAAGTGTATTTCTCTGATTGAAGTGTCATAATAGAAAGATGCAGTATTATTTATTTTTAATTTTCTATCTTTGGATATAGCATTATTTTAGCTTTTTTAATAATTAACAGCAATCAATTAATGAATTAAATATGAATGTGACATACATGCTTCAACATATAACATACTTCATTATTAACAGTGCTCTCTTGAGTACAAATATACCAGATTTTTTTTTGAAAGGCCATCATGTACTTGTTATACCAATTTGGCTCAATAACAATCGTTTATTAAATGTGAAGAAAGTTACTCTTTAATAAGTTTATATTTTCTTACATTGTTTTTTTTTCACCAGCCTTGTTACAGTCACGTTACTGTACATATTCGAAGTGGCTCAAGGCAATGCGACCGGTTCTATTGTGGAGTGAGCGATTCTGTCTTACTTTGCTGCTGCTGCTTTAACAATTTTGCCAACCCACTTCCGCTTTAGCTTATATTTAAGTTGGCTTTCTTATCATTTAATATGCTGTTAATCTTTTTTGTATTTTTGTATATATACTACGATTACAGCTTGTAACATTTTGTGTGTCTTGTTGTTGGCTTAAACAGCTTTCAAGGATGACTCTGATTCCAGGATAATATGCTTCCTGGTAATGTTGTTGATTGCAGCATTGATTCATGTTTGTTATTGCGTGCAGATTTTGTAGCAAGGTTTGCGGCACCTTTAGCAAACTATTTTTTTTGGCTCCAAAATTGTGTGTTCGAATCAGTGCTTTGAGTTTTTGGGTTAGTCAGTTTTTGTGAACCATTTTGTTATGTTGTGTTTATGTTATGTTATGTTCATCAATTCGCTCCTTTTTAACTAGGCCTAACCACTGTACAGCAGCCTATGTTTGAAATTGTCCATCAGATTAGTTTTCATATTTACTTGAAAAATGTGTCATTTTTAGTGCTGCGATTTTAAACATAAAATTTTCAATAGAAAATTACTCCCCCCTCCCCTGAATAGGAATAATTAACCATGATACTGATGCCTCTCCCCTCTCCACATCTATACGTACACTTCAGTAAGGGCCTTATATTTCTTGAAGATGGTGCCAATAGAGTTTTGCGACTAAATGATGTGGGATTCTCTTCGAGCAAGATGCTCATTGGAGTGTTGTACGCAATTTTTGGAAGATGACGTTATTTTGGCGGCCGTGATGGAAAAGTGCTAAATAGTGAAGGCTATTCAAATAAAACCAGCTGTTCAAGCATTATACAGGAAAAAGGTAGTCGAAGTACTGATTGATCGTGTATTCAATTAAATGTAACGCACTAAGAAGTTACGGGTCACTATTTATAAATTAACTGATGACCATTTTCTGTTTAATCATTTCTTCTAGTTTTAAGCAACTTTTTTCTTTTTCTTTCGATTAATTTTTGGACGATCGCATGCTTGCATTGAATTGCTTCTAAATGCAATATAAAATATACGGAATCTCATCGGCGTGTCTAATTTAAACAGTTTGTTTTTGTTAAATTTTTTTTAAACATTGTTATATATTTTTTAATTTTCTTGTTTGTTTTTTCCCACAAGTAACATTTGTGGCGCCTATGGTTTCAGTTGTATATTGGCTGTTTACAAAATGTACGGTTAACGGTCCGTTTCGCCTTCGCTGTCGGAGTGTGGATGTTATCGGCTTCTTATTTCACTTAAGAACTTAACTGTTTCAGTTTGCTTTCAGCTTGTTTGGCTTTTTGTTTTTCACATTCGTTTGTTTTTAGATTTAATATGGATTGTATGATTATTTGATCGTTGAATAATTAACAAACTTGTGCGTGGAGGTTTTAATGAAATATTTGATGACTTTCCAGAAATTTGGTGTGTAAGCTTTACGCGAATGACGTCATGTGTCACGGAAAGAGACCAACGTTTAGGGCTAAAGTGTCAAGTAAACTGTTTTATCGCTATAATCTGCTATATTGAGAGAGATTGTATAGAAATAAAAAATCAGATTTTTTAAAATGTGTCGTTAATAATTATTATTAATAGCACTGGAGTCTGCATCTGTAACTGAAATGAACAAAAGAGATTTATGCACATCTGTACAGGACTGTGATTGATTTGTGCGCACAAAATAATGAAGTTAATCTCATGCAAAGACGTGTACTTTTGGCATATACTTTTGTACAACATAAATATGTGCATACTTCAATCCATACATATGTAACATGAGAGTATGGACCTACATACGTACACACCTACATACATACACACATGCGTACATACATACTTACGAACGTACGTGGATACGTACGTAATGCGCTTACATAAATAAACTACATGCATTGACTACATGCATTCATACATGGATACATAAGCGTGTACACTGTACACACTCATGCATGCACAAACCCCATGTTCTTGGATCGTAGCAATGATAATGACGATGCTGATAATGACGAAGATAATAACGACGATGATGATAATGACGATGATGATAATGACGATGATGGTAATGACGATGACGATACTGACTATGGTGATAAATGTGATATTGTATTCCTAGTGACTGTACTCTTGTAAGCTCAAACAAACCCCTGCCTAGAGAACATTGAGATGTCTCGTTTTGTGTTCTTCAGTCCTCCGGCAATGAATGAGACATTCAGTGAGACAGGACAGAACGGCACGGCTAGCTGGCAGCAGGCGACCGTGTCGGGCGTGTCGACAGCTGTGTCACCAGACAGTGACATAGACACCGGTCAGACGACGACATTAGGCAGGTCGATGACGTCACATCTAGACATCGACCCAGACATTAGTTATACAACGACACCAGGTGATTAGATATCTTTGTTTTCTAACATTTTCTAATTGTATTTACTTTTTGAACCAAGTCTGTGGAGTTTGTCGAAGGTTCATTTAAATATGTAAATGTGGACTTCTATGAATCCAAAATGGCAAAGCAATTAGTACTGTTTTGTGATTGATTTATTCAATATCCCCTGGCCTGTACGATATGCTGTACTTTATATATTTATATATATATAATAATATTATTTTACAATAAAATTATTTTATTTTAAATAATATTTATTTTACCATGGTACAGATATGATAGCACTACGATAGAACGAGAAACGAAAATAACACAATAAATGAAACAAGTGCACATAGAACTCAGAAGTGCAAAACATGAGTCATTGCTACCACACCTTTTACCTTCCAGTGATCGTGTGTCCTGCTAGTAGGCCATTCCAGTTTTTTTTCTATTTTCACATTTCTCTCGATGTTTAAATTGTTCTTATATTGAACAAAGGTGTTTGAGAATAATATAAAAATTTCCTGGAAACTCGATAGTATCAAAATAACATGAAGAAATTATTTGTGTGTTTTTAATTGAAGGACCTGTAATAGTTATCCGAGGTCTGCCACAAATCATTAATCTGCCGGAGTGTGCGGACAGCGATTGTCCAAAGCAATGCTGTTCTATTTCTACTGAAGAACAACTCGAAACTAATACTACTCCATTCACCACAAACAGACATGAGAAAGAGAGGCCAGTGAGCGGCGGTAAGCGCAATCTAGTAGAAAGTTTCAACACTATCTCCATCTCTCGTACGCTATTAAATCTTTCATTAAACTAATGAACCCTTGTATTTGTAAACTCTTAATTTCTACTGAATTATTTATTTTTCTTTCTTGAAAGATTATTGGTATGATTCAGCATTGCTATGGATAAAAATATGTAGCCTGTTACTACGATAATGATATGCATTGCACAGGCTTTGCAGAGTTTTATTACAGTGAGCTCATATAAACATTTTAAGTTACAGATGAAAACATTTTGCTAAAATTTTGTTCAGCCCACTAATTAGCCCTAGTGCTAACTGTGAACAATGTCCGGCTGGACGATCAATTATGATGAGAATTAAGATATTATTTAATGCTGATGAGTAATAAATTCTGACAATCTTTTAAATTAATTTATTTAAGTTGAATAAATAATTAGCGCCTTTATGTGAATTCATTTAAGGTTACTACACTGCTGCATGTTATATTTGAACAATTGTAGACTTATTCTTGTGCTCACTGATGTCACTCTCTACAGAACACACACGCATTTTGAAATTTTGGAATTGATTGAGACAAATTGTTAAAAGCACGTTTTACAGCCGGATGCCCATCCTGGCCACAGCACTTGCTGCTCGCCTTGTCGAGCCCATGGATGAACAGGGTGAGTCGACACCAAGAACATGGAAGAACAGGGTGGGTCTTTGTGAAGCCTGATTCAACTGGGCACAAGTCAGCGTAGAACAATATATGAAGACATAGAAATGTTTTAATAAATGTGAACAGGTAACTGTGCAACCTACATGCATGATATTATTGAAGGTTGGAGACGAAATTATTTACCATATTGAAATCTTCCCAGGCAAAATATGATGTGTAAAAAAGTATTAAAAGAGATAGGTAAATGAGATGCAGCTTACGAAATCCTATTCGCCGGTCTTAAAGAACTGTCCGAGGTCTGGACACTTCATAGAAAAACTTTGTAGTAAAATTGCATATGATTTTTATAGTAAATTTTAATATGTTATTTTTATTCAACTAGCTGCTGGAGCCATTGGCACTACAGCGCTGGATAGCAGTTCATCTACAGAGATCGGGTCGACCGTCCCTATTAGATTTGACATTGAAATCGATAATTTCGAGCCTTCATCTACCACCCCAACAACGACGGCGTCCATGGCTTCCAGGGTCGTGGGTCCCATGAGAACAACAACCCTTAGGACTTTTGGACCTGGGGGGCCACAGGGTGCCGAGGGAGTTGGTGGTCCTGATGACAGACCCATGGGAGCTGATGGACCCAGGGGACCTATTGCAGCCGATGAACCATCGGGACCCGTGGGACCAATGGGGACTGGTGGAAGCTCGGGACCAGGAAATCCTGGATTGATTGGACCACAGGGAGTACCTGGAGGACCTGGACCTCATGGACAACCTGGATGGTCTGGAGGACCTGGACAGCAGGGAGTACCTGGGCCACAGGGATTTTCTGGGGGCCAGGGAGGCAGTGGAGGACTTGTGCCGCCAGAACAATATCCGTCTACTGGCTATCACATTATGAGAGCTCCTTATCCGCCCACTGAGGGAAATGTACGTTTGCTTAAATAGTTTATTATTGAATCTCTGAAATTCTTGTGATCTTGTTTCTTTAACAAAAGTGACAAAAGTTTAAGTTTAAAATGTATATTATAATATAAATCCAAATGTATTTTGTTATGAGATTATCGTTGGTGAGCACGATTGACGCAGTTGTGGGAACGAATTGCGTGTTAAGCCTATGGATGATCAGCAGCATACAACTAACAAATTCACTCAGAAATGTACCACTGGATATTATAGTGCATATGGAGCTGGACAACCCAAATATTATTTCACAGATTTCTGTATCAAGCCACTAATAAGTGTTTTAAGCTAAATATTCCCATTTAAATTTTGTGTTATTTCCTGACTTGATGTACGGTCTATGTATAATTTGTCCCGAATATGCGTATGCATAATGAGTATATTAGCTGTTACAGTTTACTTATTTTTTTTATTTCAATTGTTGTTGATTCAGAACAATGCAGTCAACCTGTTTGGAGAAGGAAGCAATGGTGATAGAATTCGAATGAGTGGTTTCAAGTCGGAAAATGAACTTGATCATCATCAGCCTAACGTTATCATGCAGGGCGGATTCAACGACCAGAGGCATTACGCTAAGCGTGGTACTGTATCCTGAAAAGTTGTTATCATTTTCTTCTTATCCTCAGTTTGTGTAGTCTTGTATGAATAACTTTGAAATTGAAATACATTGTAAATTATGTAGAATTCCTTTGTACTGCCGACTTGCCGGTAGGTATGATACTAGCTTGAACAAGCAGAGAAATACATATGATGTGTAGTGGTTTAAAATTAATATGAATGCAAGTGTGTATATGATAATAGTGGGCTTTTAGGCTCAGTTTAGTTATTGGCTGTAAGGTAAATAGTAGGCTTTTAGGCTAAGTTTGATTGTGAGCTAAATGGTAATAATTGCTGCATTGTAATACTGATTGCGGCATCAGTTTCTTTCCTTGCATGTAATTATTGCCTTCTAGTTTGTGTATTGAAATTACTTTGTTGCTGGATGTGTTCACTTGAACACATCCAGCAACAATTTATATATCACCGGGTAGTTTTTTCTGGTGCATCTTACCACTACAGCAAATTTCGTTTTGTATATTTAACGGAATTCTTCAGCGTCTATTATAATGTAATTGTGAAATTATAAAGAAACATGACGAAAGTTTTTTAAAATTAAATGTTAAGTTGGATTCGTCCTTTAGACTGTGTAAGTAAGATCTTGAAGGAAATTGAGTTGATGAAATTGAGCCAAGTATGACATATTGTACTATGCTACTTATAAGATTTGCATGTAATATCTAGTTATTTATTGTTCAACCAATAATTTTTTTATTGTGGATGTATAAATGTTTTGCACTGTCCAATAAGTGTTGTTGTTACTCTTCTAAAAATTAAAGAAGCATAATTCAATACTCAACTATTACTATAAGGCACGATTTCTTTACCTGTGTGTCTTAATGCGGTAAGTAATAATAAAATTCCAGTTTCAATTAATTGATTTTGTTATTATAAATTAAATGGATTAATACTTCAAATCTTTACTGCTCGTAAAACAAAATCAACAGTGACAGCAAGAATCATTGATAGAGTTCTAATTTAATCAAGCAAGATTCGAATAATTGACAAGATCAATCAGTGTTATTAATATTTCTATTGATCAAAGTGGGTCTTGACGAGTGGTTAAAAGGGGACATTTTCCACCTTTTGTTCTGACGAGCATAGGAGGCGGATTTGTTTCTCTCAAATATTAAGGGGCCTAGCTTCCCAAAGCTTGATACACGTCTTCTATGCAATCGATTAATATTTGTCAAATGTGTGTTATTGCAGAAGCATCTCGTTTACCGTTGGCCGAGATTTTACTACAAGAACCGAATGTGACGCTGACGACAGCTTACTGTACGAATGACATGTGCCAGAAACAAGCCGGCTTCAACTACACGTACGGCATTCAGCTGCACGCAACCTTTCCCATCAAGTCTCTCACTGTTCAGTTTATGTAAGTCTCGATGTCAGTTACTCTCTACTTTGTTATTTCCTTTATTGTGCTATTAATTTTCCTACTCACTTTATTATTTATATTATTTTGATGTATTAGAGCATACACTACGATGTTTGTTCGCACATACTTTAATAGGCATGACATGTACATAGTGTTTATAGATTTTTCAACCACAACCCCTGAGATACCAAAATTTTTATATATTTTTATTAAAGCTTGAGGTGGATCTTAGCAAAACGTCTTTGCTCTATATTTATATTTTGGATTGTGAATGACGGCGTGAGCAGTGCAAATTGAGTGCTGCATATGATTATGTGATTACCGGTACATGTTTTGTGATTATTGTGATGATGAAGCTCGCTGCAAGTTTGCAGCGTTATTCTTATGTGAGCGTAATCGCCAGTTTTTATTCTAACAAGGAATGTTTTACAGTCAAAAGTAATTTGTCGGGCAATTCCTTACGTTCTTATTGCCGAGAATGTGAGACACATTGTGTGTGGCACAATTCTTGACTGTACATGTCCGATCGGTATTCTAATACTCCCTTAGTATTTATTATTGGTGAAATTTTTGCTAGGCATTACCTTGGACGATTTTGGACATTTTTATTTTCGTGAATGCTTGTTTTTTTGTTCTCTTTGTTCTTGAATTTCATTGAGACATTTCATTTTATTAATAATTTATTGTAAATTTTGCCAAAAAATTCTATATGATGGTATCACAGTGTATGGTTCTTACTGTTCCTAAGCTCTAATTTTTCTAATGTTCTTATGATTTCTGTTGTAGCATGAAGTCGAACTATGTGATCATGTGTGATAAAGATATCCTGGAAGCTTGTTCTTCAGCGAGCACCGAATCAAATATCGTTCAGGTAATGTATTCAGTCGTATGTCTGTGACCGTTTATGTGCATCAATGCAGTACGAGGAGTTGTTAGTGCTCTTTCTAAGAAATTCTTTTATAAGCAGCAAATCAGGCACTCCGAACTGAGGATGCATGACCGTTAACATGGCTGAACGTGGAAAATGATTATTTTTTTCAGATAGTGTTTAATTTCGTGAAAGTTGACTAACAAGCAAAGCAATTGAAATTGAATTTTTTTCTCTGCATTAAAACGTTCTTGCATAAAGAACTTGTACTTTATATCGTAATTTATACAATGGTTTACACTAAAGCCGATCTCGTACATCGTGTATGTTCAATTGTTCATGCATATAGACTGATAAAGTGTACATCTCTGTTTACATCTGTAGACTTGTGTATTACTAACTATCAATATCTTATATTGGAATCAATGATATAGCGATGCATTATACGTAAGCATCGCTGAGTAGTGACCGAATAGGTCAGTTGTTAGCGTTCACGCCTCGCAGTGAAGAGGTAGATGGTTCGCGTCCCTGCAACGACTGATTGTGTTCAGTAGCAAACCTGGGCAAATTGTTAACACTCCATTGCCTGTACGGGAAGGACCTTTGGTCGCCAACCCGTGCTCATCTGTCCTAGTGGATCGGTGGTTAAAGTCATGCGCAGTAATACGTAAGACAAATAACCATCGCCAGGATCTATCTTCGGACAGAGCGCTATCATCATCATATATGTTAACAGTTATTGTTAGAATGTGTTTATGATTATTACAGATTGATCATCACACGTTCAAACTTCCCATCGGGTTCAGCTCGGTCGTTCAGTACAAGTTCAGGGTCACTGCGAGTCTGGTCAGTCTGACATTAAACAATACATTCGTAGGCCAATTATGTTTAATATCTACATCTCATGATTCTTTGTGTATAACTTTATATTCATTTAAACGTGTAAATATGGAATACAAAATGATAGTAAAATAATTTTCGAGAGACAGGCGAACAAAGGAATAGAGAGAGAGAAATGCAGAGAGGAGAGGCAGGGAGAGAGAGAGAGAGAGAAAGAGAAGAAAAGCGAAGAATGGAGAGTGAAAGCACAGACAAAGAACAAACCAGGTGGAAAACGAGGTTGTTATATACGCTTAATGCTATACTGGGTATTACGAAATTCAGACAGTTCTAATTTACAACAAAGCCACCAGAGGTTGTTATGCAGCATCTAGCTGTGTAACGTTACGATTGCAGCGTTGGTTGACTCGTTGATGTTATTTGTGTCCACAGAGTTCACCGATCTGTGACAATCCGACAGCTGTGCTGGGAAGGGACTTCAGTGAATATGTGCTGACGTTCACTAGAGTCACATGTTAACCCAGGAGGACATTTACAGGTGAGGCTGCTGCTTGTATTTATAATCAACACGATATTAGAATTATTGAAAAAGTGTCCCAGCCAGAATTGCGCCAGAAAGGGGGTAAAATCATATCAAATCATTGATAAAATCATTGGCGAAATCCTTGTATCTATGTAGTCATTGCCAGTGAGACGAGTGTTTGTGCTGATGGAATCGTCGGTTGTCGGGACACGATACAGGAGCCTTGGTTGAGGGAACACTGACAGTTGGTGCCAGCCTATAAGATAAATGGCTATAATGAATAGAATAATAATAGAATAGAATTTATTTTTCCAAGATTTTACAAATACCAAACAGAACAATGATAACATTGTAATGCTTGATAAAGTAACACTTGATATGATATGGTGGAGTGGTATCAGGCTTTACAATAGACCAATCATATTCCTTCATGTGCTCAACAAGACGAGCTGCGAGACCGTTAGTGTTAAGAAGGACATACGTCTGTAAAACTGATTCATTGAAAATCAGTGATGTAGTCCTTGGCCTTGATGCCTTGCCTCAACGCTGCCTTGAGGCACTTTACTGCCTTGCCTCGCCTTGCCTTGGCCTATTTTCCCAAGTGCCTTGCCTTGCCTTGGAAAAAAATGCCTTGAAAAAAATGCCTTGACCGTGCAAAATACTGCCTTGACTGTATGATTTCCTGCCTTGAATGCTGCCTTGAGCACTTTACTGCTTTGCCTTGCCTTGACCAATTTTCCAAATGCCTTGCCTTGCCTTGGCCTCGAAAATGAATGCCTTTGCTTGGCCTTGAGAAAAATGCCTTGACTACATCACTGTTGAAAATGCAGAATTCTTATGCATACGTTCTGCAGAGTTAAATCACTTGTGAATGTGCTTGTCAACAGTTCTCTTTAACTTAGGAATAGAAACATGTTGGTAACATTCTCCGACCCGCTATATTATCTCTAGTGCTACTTAGGAACAAAACCTGTGTGGAAATAAACGATGATGACGACTATATAGAAACGCCTGGTATACTTAGGCCTGATAAAACGAGCACAGATATTGCTAAATGCTGTATTTGTTAACTACAGTAAATTTGCCGATACAGTGAGAACAAAATATGTTAGACTATTTAAATTTCATAATGTGAATTACCAAAATCGTGCAATAAATTATATGCGAAAATGAATTTTCTTTGTTGATTGATGTTTTGTGCAGGACCTAGAATTGTTTCTTGCGAGAAATCGCGAACAGAGGCGTTGACAAGAAATCTTCTCGTGTACAGCACAATCGATAACGACGTTGATGTTAATTCAATGGAGCTCCGTACAAATTACACAAATATAATCGCCGTTTTTTGTCCCATTTATAGATGAGATCTTTCAAAACACCGACCCGTTTTATAAGTATGTCGTAGAGTAATGTAACAGAAATATATTTTATGTTGTATGTTTCACATTTGATGGATCCATCTGCATTTTCTGGCAGAGAGATATTAAAAGTAATTTGATTTTTAGATTTTTTATATTCTATTATTTGTATTTTGTTGACGACAAGAAAAGAATTATAACTTCTGATTATGCAGGCACACAGTGAGGATGTGAGTGTAAAAGTCCATCTGCTTCCGTGTTGGTTGTTGATATTTGTTGGCAAGTGGATTAAATGATTTGATATTGATAGACTGCAAAGTTGACCGAGACACTTGATTCGACGAGCTCGGCTGCTGTAATATTTCGCAGTGATTATATTATTATTGTAGCATTTTATAGCAGCAGTATAAACTATTCTGACTGTAATGTATGCATAACCTATCGTTGAGTTACAGGGATGATTGATAGACACTGTGTGAACTGTTTGTGATCGTTATGCATAGTTAACCTTATTCAAACAGTCGTTACTGTGTGTAGATCCATTTATCTGTGTGAATTCATTGTTGAGTCTTTGAATTGGAATGAATGAATAAATGATCTGATGAGAAGTTATGATGCCAGATGTTGTATCAACTGTGTACAATGCTATGACGGCATATTGTTGCTTACAAGCTTCATTAATTTTAAATAGAGTGGCGATTATATGTGGTGTTTTACTGTACTGATTGGTCAATAAATCGAATTGTCATAGCCGGATTGGTCAGTTGGTAGTGTTCTCGCTTCACAGTACGAAGGTTGAGAGTTCAACTTCTCGCTGGGCTGAATGTGTTCTGTAGCAAACCAGGGCAAGCTGTTAACGCTCCATTGCCTGTACTGGAAGGACCTTTGGCCGCCCACTCGTGCTCATCTGGCCTACTGGATCGGTGGTAGATGTCATGCTTAGTATTACATAAGACAAATAACCATCGACAGGGCTTACTTTCGGGGTGAACTCTATCATCATTGATTGACAGTAGAACAGCACATGTATATAGTATGTGTATGTGTGTGTTGTAAATAGTCGTAGTGTATTCACTGTCTGTACTGGGCGTGTGTTATGTATAACTACTGCATTAACGTGCTGATATTTGCTGAAATCCCATACTGATATAATAATTATTACATATTATCGAGCGTCGAGTAATCGAGTTGTGTAGCGATCGTGTATTGACTGATTTGGCATAAGTAATTTTGTGAAAGAGTTGGATAACTTAATTAAATAGGAATTGTTACGTTCTCGAGAAGTTGTGTTTCAAAATGGTGGCAATCATTTTATTAAACATTCCATCCTTTTCTATTAAATAAATCAAAACTATTGGGAGACACAAATCTTGCTGAGCTACTTGTCTATTGCTGACGTAATTGAATCGCTAATTATGTTAACGGTTTGTTATTTATAGTTATTAGTGTATTGGTTTTTAAATATATTAATTAATTGAATAATGAACTTATTACATTCCTTTCTGTATTCAGGTTGCATGTGTGTAGGTATATTGTATATGTTTTTTACTTATCGTTTAATTGAAGTCTTTACGTTTGTGATATGAAGTTCTTTTGAAGGCGTTTTCAAGTGAATACATATCAGCCACTTAAAGTGCAAAGATCAAGGCTGTATTATTTACATGTTTTTTGATGACAAAGTGCGTTAAACATATCATTCCTCTTGAATTACCATGGCGCATATCAGGCCCGTATTTAAAGGGGGTTCGGGTTCAACCCCCCCCCCCAACAAAAAAGAAAGAAAATTTATTTAAATTTATGTTTTCTGAAGAAATTT
>JAQFYQ010000622.1:0-16075 GCA_034694885.1 Buchholzia appendiculata | reverse complement strand
CAGAAGTCCTGGGAAAAAGCCTGATAATTGCTATGTGATAACAAATTTGAACACTTAATTGCTATATTGAAAGGACCTTGGATTCATGTGCCTGTCATTGTCATCATCATCGTCATCATCACCACCACCATCATCATCATAATCGTCATCATCACCACCACCATCATCATCATCATCATCACCACCACCATCAGCATCATCTGTTTATAGTCTACTATTCATGTATATCCTATTTTGCAAGATGTCTCTGCTCGAGTACAGGAATAGACTACAACAAATGTTTCTAAGGGTTTCATGTGTATACAACATCTACAGTATATTGCTTATTTAATAGCGCGTACCTGTACTCAAATCACAAGATTATTGGATCAGCGGTAAACGCTAAGAGCTATTTGTAATAAAAACCAGAAAATAGTCATTTTTAGGACCTTCAGGCAGAATACTGTTAGAACGATCATCAGTCTTAATGACTCAACGTTTTATCATTGCTCATACTTTAGTCTCTACTATTTTCTTCAATGGTTCTATAACAGCCTTATTTTTCTTTAAAGCCATATGTTCCTTCTACCGTATTTCCTATTGTTAGTCGATTTTAATGAGATATATTTGTGAGTTCCTATCTCGTTCTCAGTTTTCTCCTCGTATCTTTGAACACAATTGCACAACGTATGTAGAAAGAACATTATGACAGTTGAAGTCATTGTCTAATCATATCGCTTATTTTACAAGCCTGATTAGTGATACCTACTACTGTACGGCCGACTGGTTTCAAAATACATGGAATTATTGACATCGATGATGAATAGATATTGTTCTGTTTTTGGCTGAAGTTTTAGAGCTTGAACTGTTCAATTGTAGGAAAGGAAGAGCGTTCATGTTCTGCCTCACTTGGTCTTGGTAATGGATCAATAGCTGACGAACAGATGACTGCATCGTCCAGTTCCATAGCCGGATATAAACCGTTTACTGCTAGAATTAATGGATCGTTTAACGGTATAGTATGCTGATATCTTCTAGATCCTTTGCTATGTGTAATACTCGTCTATTATTTCGTGGAGTGATTGTCCTATGTAGTTTCATCAGATTAGGAAAGGAAGTTCTCGTTCTCCCCTATTTTGTCTTGGTAATGAATCTGTATCTGTATGACCAATCCTGTACGTGTGATCGTGGAAATTTTCATGATCTAATATATGATCCTTAATACATCTTGAAGCAAGACAGTACAAATGAAGAAATGAATAGCTGAGCCACAAAAAGATTCACAAAATACAATAAATCAATAATCATAATCAATCAAAAATCAATAATCAATCAAAAAAAATCAAAAAATCAAAAAAATATCAATCAATTAATAAATAATCAAAAATAAGTCTACAAAGGAGAACGAGAAATAGCATCAATATACATCTATAGTACTTGTAGCATACCGAAACCAAACAAAAACAAATATTTTATTGCTCTACGTTGAGCCAAACGACTTTCCAGCTCTTCAACTCTATAATACCAGCGGAGTCACTACAGATTTAAAGTCGTACCTCCGCGACAACGTGTAAAAATCACGAAAATGTAAATTACCATCCAAATGATTTGAGCACAACGAATCGGACCTGAACAATTTAAGCAAGAATAATGTATAGCGTATTAAATCCCACAGATATCTGAAGGGAAGTACGCTACAATGAGCTTGACAGAGCTCAATCCTTTTCAGATCTTTAATATTAAACAAATTAAAACCTTACTGTTATCAGTAAATGTCGATAGATTAGCATCAAATGATAACACCAAAAAACTATAATCTCGTATAATCAAGTGTTAAATTTTAATAGCTTATCCTAATATTTTTGACTTCTTAATTTTAATGTTTTCTGTCAGAAAATTATTTATTCATTTTGTTCAGTCGAATGTCTGATTACAAGCAATTGGCGATATTTAAAAAATCTCTAATCTCTGATTGTTGTCTCGTGCGTTTCTCCTATTCGCTATATTAACATTGCGAGTATTCTGAATATTTCTTAGGTCGCTGGTTAGGACAGGTGTCGGAAGATTACTGGCTTCCATTCCTACGAATCAATTTGAAAAAGGCCTACAGGATAACCAAGTTATACATTCAGGGTTCTAAAGACTACTACACAACGACAATCAACCTACTTTACTCGCTGGATAACATAACGTGGACAGGTTACAGTGACAGGGCTGATGGTGGTCTGACGGACCTTAAGGCAAACTCTGGAGCTGACATTGTTCCTGTCTGCGTAAAACCGTTTTATGTAATTACTTGATTTCTTGTACTGTATTTGCACTTTTGATTGATACTCAAATATACTTCAACTGACTGTACCCATCGAATTAATGATCAGATAATCAAATGATAAGAAATCCACCGAGGTAAAGCGTTTATAATTTACAAGATTCAGCGTAGGACATTTTGCCGGGGAATGTCACCAACAAAGTATTTATATTTATTATTATAATTATTTATGTATTTATTCACAATTTTCGCACACAGATTAAGGGAAATCAGACAAATAAATAATTTCAATATCAAATTGAATAAGTGTCAGACTTTCCCTTATTTTAAATCTTACACACAAATAAGCAGCAGCCAATACAAATTCTCACAGTAAATTCTCACAGTTTAAAAAACATTGACATCTAAATTTTGAAACATGTTTCAATTAAATCCACATACAAAATTAAGCACAGCGTAAACTATTACATAGAACCATCAGCCAGCTTAAATTTAGATTTTTTAGATGATGACAAGTCACACAAATGCATGCCAAGTTTAAAAGCACTAATGTTACATGCGTGGACGACCTCTGGCGACAATGCGTTCCAGCTTGATGAAACTCATGCTGCAAAGTAGTCTCTAGTCTCGCGTCTACCCTGTAGCAGAGTTAGCAACATGCCCTCGGGTTTGGATACCGCTATCGGCTAGAACCATGGAGGCTATATTTCTCCGGAGACCCAGATGGTAATCCCATGCATTATTCAGCACAGTACAATGTCGTTGCGGAGACGTCTCGATTCCAAAGATGGTAGACAGAGATGATTAAAGATAAATTTGAATATTTTTTTCAAATATATTTTTACAGCGATTTAAACACTAATTATTACATATATGCGAGATATCTTGACAACAATACGGAATCAGACTAAGGGAGCCTCGTTAATGTATTGGATATATTTTATTCGTAATTAATCCATGTGATTGCCAACAAAGCTCAAAACTATAATAAACCGACGTATAAACAAAAAATCTATGTATAAACTGACTGAATCCTCATGAGGATGCAGAAAAGTGTGGAATTTTATGAAATTGTCTGCTTTTTTTGTCAATGTGACTTACTGTATAATGCAATAATCTGCTACAGAATGGCGATTTATTTCTTGCACTAGTCATCACATTTCACGTTGGAAGTTAATCTGTCTCGTTTGGGGGTAGATATTTGATTTTCACAGAAGGTACAAACTCGATAAATAGTATTGTTTAATAGATTTAAAGGATTTTTATTGTTATTTAATTCTCATTTATAAACATGCTGCTATTAACAACTCTAGACCCTGCATGATTGTGCTCCAATGGTTATTAATCATGCTAAATATATTCTAGACAAAAGTACTGATGATCCTACCAAGAGATTGGATTGGCTGGAGTCATCTAAGCCATGGACCCGGAATCAGATTGGAATTGTTTGGATGTCCCTCTGCCGACATACAGGACCGAACCTACACCATCATAACGTCCGCTAACATCCTGGTACAGGCGCAAATTGTTTTATTCAAGATTATTTATATAAAATACTATTTATAGACGATTATTTTATTAATTACAAATCAAACATCACTCTTTGGGTTCTATTATCTGTTGGTGTCTGTTGGTTTTTGTATGCGTGGTGTCATACTGTCATATAAAGTCATTCATTCAATATCGGCACAGCCATCCTTGTGCACTGCGCTGTGATATCTCATGAAACCTGGTCGATTGACAAGAATTCACAATACGTGACTTGGTCTTGAGATTCAATGCATTCGTTTCTATCTAATGAAACAAGTATGCAGGGCCTGCAGAAGGGCGAAAATACCCCCCCCCGGGTCATGATAATCGGTCTGGTGTCCTTACTCGTGGTGTCCTTACTCGTGGTGTCCTTACTCGTGGTGTCCTTACTCGTGGTGTCCTTACTCATGGTGTCCTTACTCATGGTGTCCTTACTCATGGTGTCCTTGCTCATGGTGTCCTTGCTCGTGGTGTCCTTGCTCATGGTGTCATCTCTTATGATCTCTTAACTCATGGTGTCTTGGCTCGTGATAATTAGATCTGGCTGAGCACGAACCATAGTCATAATCTAGTTATCGAATTCTGCTGTCCTTTTCGACAAATCGTCTTGCAAGTGAAACTCCTTTTTCGGACCCCGTCACTCTGTGAATTGCCATTTTTTGGCGAAACGTCCGAGGACCGTAAAAGTAGGGGAAGAGAAACAGAATATTTTCTTCATAAGTGGTTTCCAGATTTATTAAGTTTATACTGCCTCGAAATTATTGTGGATTGTAGGTCAACACTTTCTTGAGTTTGGAGACCAGTCCGTACATTATACGTGAACCAATCACAGTGGCTGCGGGAGCCACGCTAACGATTGCAGGCGGAGTCACTGTCTACTTTGTCGGCCCCCAAGCTCGCCTTATAGTCAATGGTCAGAGCAATTTGTTTCTAATACAGACGTGACATAAATGTCTCATATGACGATGACGATGACGATGACTTAATTTCTTATCTTACTGAAATTCCACTTTTGAAGCGTTTTGGCAGCAGCATGCAAGAACAGATTCTAAATGTTATTGGAGGTTGAATCGAGAACTAAAATGTACATATGCTACATAAATTGTAAGAATATCTCAAACAGATTTAGTCCATGTTTACTCATACGGTTTTAATATGATTATAGGATTCTAGGACGATTGGTCCCCGGACTATTGATCTCCTGACGGTTGCTACCCAGGACGATTGATACCCGGGCGTTTGATCCACGGACGGTCGGTACCCCAGACGGTTGATCCCCGGACGATTTATACCCGGTTTCTACTCGTCGAGGAAACATTTTTCTTATTTTGCTAGATAAATATGTAAAGTAGCGGGGAAGAGTTGACAGCATATTTGATGTCTGAGAATAGCACGAAAGTAGGCCTACTAGAAATGAAGATTCAAATTCTTCATACATTTTTAATTTTCATTTCTTGGACTTTTCAGCTAATCTCGTACAACAAAGTAACTTTCAATTCTCGATTAATCTTTAGCTGCACAGCAAGCTGCAGTCAAGCTAGACACGTACGCATACTAGACCCATTCACAAACTATCCTCTAGGAGGTAATTGCAAGGCATATTCTTATAACAGTAGGCTACCTGCACGTATGGATAGATAACTCCAGAGACGTTAGGGATCAAAGGTCACATAAAGTGCCATGCCTCCTGTTGATTTCTTGCCGACAGTTGATCAGCCTAAGAGATGTTACGTGTAGACAGGGTCGTAGGGAGGATTTCAATCTTTTATGGAAGCAAATTTGTGACGGCCTTTTTTACCCAATTTTCATCTGAGTTTGTTTAAGGAATGGGAAAAAATTCCGCAGGGGGTTTGAACCCGATCCCCGTCCCTTAAATACGGCCCTGGATGTAGATTACTTGCTGGAGACGAGGACGACGCAGACCTGGACGAGGGGCCAACTATGTAGCAGCCATCTTCCCAAATTTCCGTCTGGAACCAGTTCGACTCTGCAGGCGATGGAATAGTTTGAACCACGAACAGTGGAAGGCTGGCATCCTAGCCTCGGAAAAATGAATAAAATTAAGAAAAAATGAAAAAATTGAAGAAATAAGTCGTCATGGGTATCAACCGTCCGGGGTATCAAACGTCCGGGGTATCAATCATCCGGGGTATCAACCGTCCGGGGTATTAATCGTCCGGGGTATCAACCGTCCGGAGTATCAACCGTCCGGGGATCAATAGTCCGGGTATCAATCGTCCGGGTCTCGACCGTCCGGGTATCAACTTTCCGGGGATCAATCGTCCGGGTAGCAATTGTCCGGGTATCAATCGTCCGGGTATCAATCGTCCGGGTATCAATCGTCCGGGTCTCGACCGTCCGGATATCAATCGTCCTGGTATCAACCGTCCGGGGATCAATCGCCCGGGGATCAATCGCCCGGATACCTTTAACATAGTATTATTTAACTTTAAATAGATCTTTGTACCAATAATTACCAACAGTAACGTTGTCTAATATCAGAAATTTCAGATTTTATTTCTTTTAATCAATAAAGTAATATACCGTATAGACGAAAAAAATTAAGTATTGTATGATGTCGTTGGTATAATGATTACACGGCTGATGTACTATGTTGATTCAAAAGGTTCACTTATTCTGTGTAGTATTACGTATCAATTAAATGGGATTATACGCAATTTAGAAATCAGGCCAGTATATATGTAATGTAAATATTGATGCAGAGTTAATATTTGCTAAGCTATCGATCGTGGTTACTATAAGCGTGGACTAATGGCTTCAAAATTGTAAGCTAGCCCGCAAAGCAAATTTTTGGTAACGTATCCATGATAAAAATTACATCTGTTTTGCTTTGTGTAGCATATTTTGGTACTTACATGGTTAGGTTGTTTGAAGTCGCAAGGATTGAAAAGTCTGGAGGTGAATATGATCAACTCTGACGCAACTAGTCAGGCGCGAGGACTTCCGGGCTACAGGAAAATAAATGGAAGAGGACTCCGTGTAATTTACCATTCACGAGGTATACGACAATTGTGGTTAACTTAATTTTTTGACGTTTACCTTTGGGATGCCATGGAATGAAATGCAAATGTAATTCATTTTCGGTTCCATCCAGATCAGAAATACAGAGGGACGAGAGCTCTAGGTCTCTGCTTCTTTCGTCTCATTCTGCTCTTTGATAAAGAAGTATTGAGCCATATTCCATCAAGTTTTTAATTTTTAATTTACACCTAATTGAGATGTGTTGTGATTATGTCGTGAGATGTTTTATGGTTTGGTTGTCAAGTGTGACTGTTCTAATTATTATTATGATGATGATGACGCTCGTCATCATCATCATAATCATCATCATCATCATCATCATTTTTAAAGCAAATTTAATTCACCAAGATGCTACTTGCAATACGCAAAGCTAGTGCGATGTTTACCTTCGGTAGTAACATACAACATGCGCGATAGTAAAGAAGACAAAATTAATGAATAAAAAATACAAATTATCGTAAAAATTTAACAATGCAGTGATAAAACTCTCTCATAATCGATCTATTTAATTATTTTTTCTTGTAAATTGTGTTCATACTTTCGTAATGCATACGTGTGGATACAGTCACACACTTTAAATGTGCACAACTTTCGGACGCTTTAATTCATAGATTGTAACTAAATATTTTGAATATGTCAATATATGTTTTGAAATTTTTGAAATATTCTGTATATCAAATCATTTCAAAGATAATTACTTAGATTAAAGATAAGACTATACATAATCTTATTTTTATACTAAGTAATTATCTTTGGAGCGACAGGATTTAGAGAAAAAATTGTAATGTGTTTATTTTGCGCATGAAGCAGACAAGAAATCAGATACAACAAATAAATAAACAATAAGTAAATTTCAGCGTGGGAATGCTGAGGCTGTTCGAGGAAGCTTGCCAGCCTGTGTCGCTACCGCAGATGACTCGTAGCATATTGTTGTGCTGTTTTGTCCCTTCTTAATTTTCAAATACTCTTTAATACATCAGAATATCTGGATAAAGTAGCAACATTTGTTTAAATATACATTTGTTTAAATAACATTTGTTGAAATATACACTTATTATAAAAAAGTAAATAAATAATAAAGAACAGTGCATATGATCATAAGGTGCATCATAGTGTAATGATTTCACACTATAGTGTGTAAAAAATGGTCCTGCAGCAAATGTTTAATAAATACTACGAGATTTGGTATTCTCTTTCGTTACGGATAGTTTATTAGATACTCAAGGACTTCTAATTACGGTGTTTGTTTGCATTGCAATAGCCTATCTCTATGAACAAGACAACTGCTAGTGTTAAAAGAATATACACTGGCAGTGATTGGAACCTTGAATTCCAAGTAAATCTCAGATATATGTGAAATCAAATTGAATGCTGTATCCGTTCACTTTGATCAGTGTGACCGCAACTCCGTCCAATTTATTCAACATGAGCGTTATGTAAAAGTTAATTTTTTACAATACGAAACCAATGTTGTTGAAATGATGGGACTTATAAACATTTGACAACCAAAGCTGATAATAAATAATGAGGTATTATTGATGATTGTGAATTTTCTAGACTCCAATTTCTTGGTTTGTTTCCTTTAGTTCCCACGACTAAATGCATGATAAATATTGGTTAAAGTATTTTACGCTAATGTAGCTTACTTAAAACGACTCCTGTTTATGTAAATTTTCTGCGAAATATAATCATATAACACTTGAATATTATTATTATGGATTTTTGAAGCACAAAATTTTGGATTTTCAGGTTGTTCAGCAAGCGATATAAGTCACTTTGTTTTCAACGGAATCTTGTTGGATTTGAATTTCAACTCACTGAACATAACTATGAACAACGTTGTCATCCGTCATTCAGAAATTGCCATCAACATGTCTGAGCCAACCTCCAAATTCCTTTCTCTCACAATGAATGAATGCCGAATAGAAGAAAACAGACAAGGATTGGTCTGGTATTTGCATGGAACTGCTATTATTAGGTCCTCCATGTTCCTCAGCAACGAACGAGCTATTACATTTAGCACAATCTCCTCGGTAGTTCAAGCAGAAGCATTCATGGGTATTGATGGAACACTGTTTCTAAACAACAGATACGGGATCATTGGCCCATTATACTACCAAGAGTTGAGATGGCCTTATTACATTTTCTTCAAAGGTAAACTTTCACTGGCAATAAATAATACTCGATTTAGCGCAGGAGACATTGCCGTGTCATACAATGGAAATTCTAAATCGCTGTCAATATCTAACTGCTTCGTTAGTGGCTTTACTTCGGTTTCGTTTAATCTTGATGTCGGGGCTTTACAAGACTACTGGCTCATTGAAAACAACACTGTGATGCAGAACAAGGGAAAATCCTGTTTCCAGATCGAATTCCAATCTGCTCAATCACCTGATGCTTCTAGCATAATAATCCATGGAAATAATTATGTCAACAACTCCGTTGATAGCGTGATATCAATAACTAGCAACATTCACATTCCTATCTCTGTAATGGAGAATGTGTTGGAGAATCCAAAGAGTGTTCTTGAGCTCAGTGTGAATATTCCTTGGAAATCCGGATACGCTATCCAGGCGTTGAATAACTGGTGGGGCAGTGTGGATCAAAGAAAAGTAACATCTCGTCTATCTGATTTCTACTCGAACTTTCAGAAGGCAGAAGTAAATATTTCGCAGATATACACCAATTCCAATCTGACAACGACTCAATCTGTTGGAGCGTGGAGAGAGTGGAGTACAGAGAATCAAACGCTGGGTGGATCCCTCACACGCTCCATTCATCTAGCTGGTGACCGTGAGGAACAGTTCTCTGTTAACACGTCGATATATGTACCGAGAGGTCTACAACTCCTCATTGATGGACCTATGACGCTAAACATTCTGGAATCTCGAGGCATAGTTGTAGATGGTAAAAATTGCATTTTACAATCATAGTTAGCTCATCAGACTTATCATCATCGTACAGAGGTAAATCATTTTCGTTATTCCAATAGTTACTTAGATTCAAGAAGATCGATAAAATATGTTTAAAGAAATCTTCTTGTATATTACAATATATATATATATATATATATATATATACAGTGTGTATATATACAGTGTATATATATGTATATATATGTATATATATATAAGTTTATATATATAATATATATATAAACTTATATATATATAACTTTAAGTTGTTAATGTATAACTAATTCGTAATTAAAATTCTTTATTAGAAATTATTACCGTATAAAAATTCTAGTGTTCAATAAATTAATACGGTTAGCATAGTAATTTGTATTAGAACAGTTCCTATATCACAATGTTTTTTTGAATACTTGACTAACAAATTCTGATAAGCAAAATATACATCGCATTCAGGCTTATGCAATCGCATCCGTGCCGTGTTTGTTACTGCGATAGCTTGCCAACAGTTACTATCAACGATAGTTTGCCAACGGTTGCCTGCAAATGTCGAAAATATAGCACAGGTTTTCATGGGGATCGATGGAATGACTAAGCATTGATAATGTCGGACCATCATTAGTATCTACTGTTTTATCACAATAGATTCATTTTTTTATATATTGTAGCTAAATAAGATGAAGAGTTTTATTTCCAGGGCCTCATCATCATCATCATCGTTTATTCAAGACAAACAGGACAGATTACATATCGTCACATACACAAAATAATATTCAAATATCCTCCGTCTTTGGTTGTCAGTGGAGGATCAAACACCTATCTAACTGACCGCCTTACAATTTTGTGCGTCAGTAGGAATAATGATCAAAAACATAAGAATACTGATAATAAACAGAAAAACAAATACATCCAGAAAACAAATACGGGCAGATACGTCATATACTATGTTGACAACTTTCGATTTGTCAGCATATTTTGTACAAGCCATAAATACTGACAATACATTATCGACATCCAACTGGTCTTTGTACAATGGTCACCGATTTTACAGTAGAAATTGTTTGCTTAAACGTCGGGCATTTTTGCTTAACTTAATGGGCTACAGTGTAGTATCATAAAAAAGAATGAGCGTTTCAGATGCTGAGAATTTGTTAGAACTTAAGGAAAAATCATTTAGAGCTCAATAAGTTTTAACCGATCTGCTCCGCCTTAGCCTCGTACACATTTTAGTAACTCATAGATTTCGCGCTGTTACTCAATGACCGACCCAATTCTAACTACGTCCGTTTGAGTGGCAGAAATTGCAAGGCGAATTAGGAATTTGTAATGGAAATTCTCACGTTACACACAAGCGTTCCCTTAAGTAGAATCTAGATGACTTAATTCATTTGGTGCTAACATCTTGACAAACCTCGATGGTAAATCCTGTAACTTACTACCGCAAAATATTAAAACTTTCGTCCATTACTTTTAGGAGAGAGCTTGAAGTTCACTCCTACCGTTAAGATAAATAACTCATTGAGCATTGGATGCATTCATCTGCACTCTTATGTCAGTCTCATTTCACCTTAAATCTTCATCTTCATGACTTTGTTTTCATCATTTGCTTTGCTTTTTTATCCTTGCAAAATATCCTCTCCTACTTTATGCTTAGCATTATATTTATCTTTTGATATATTTGATGCCCTCTGGCATACAAATAATAGAAATATTTACTCGTGGGCGACTAACTAGATTATGCTTCCATAGAAACCGCTCTCTTTCTGCACAGCTATCGTACAGTATATTGTACTGGTATATTATTGCACTGTTTTTTCACTACTGAATTGAGAGGCGTACGTTCAAATTACTAATGTTACTGCAACTGCTGCTGTTGCTGCTGCTGCCAAAGCTGAACCAGTAGCAGCAGCTGTAGTTTCACCCCTGTGGACCAGGGGCGGATCTAGTATTGGGAAGCTTTCGATCCATCCTCAAATGCCTCATCACGATTTCCTATTGATGTTCAATTACTAATATTTAAGTTTAGAGTATTTTGACAAATGTCAATTTGAAAATGTGCTGTTTTGATTGAAAGTTTGGGCTACTGTTCATGCTACTTGCTGCAGGGGAACTGCTGTTGGTTGGACCCACAGGACAATGGTTGACATTGAAGCCTGTTAAGGATCGATGGGGAGGAATGGTCTTCCTCAACGCAAGTGGTAAGATAATATATCTATACCATAATGTGGAAATTATATTTATTTTTGAACCTTAGAATATATAGCCTTTACACTGGCATGCAAAATCCTCCTTGTTCAGTCTTTGGAGAATCTTCGCACAGGTTTTTTAACTATTGTTATTTTCATTACTTTATGATCAATTTCAAATGAATCGATATTAAACTAGTATATATTTCAAGGATATGCAGCCCGTTCAGTAATTTATATACAATGTTCAATGAATTGTATACATCTTCATAAGCCTTATTTTCCTATTTATTATACAATATACAAATTATTATAATTTACAAAATGTTAGCACTAGCTGATACGGATTGCCGACAAAGGCAGTATTAATATTGACTTCAATGAACTATAAATATTACATAGACATTGCATGATGACATTGCATGATGCAAGTAGCGAATCATGCTGCAAATGGCGAATCTTATTTCTGGACACCAATCACAATGCTCTTTTCAAGGCTGTTTAGACGGCATATATAAATGGAGTCAGTCTGTTGAATTCAATTTGTCTTCTTCTAAATATGCTGTACTTTCTCTTGGTCGCAAACGTGAATCATTTGTGTATAAAATTGACAACATTGTCATTCAGCATGTTGATACGGTTGCCGATCTTGGCGTTATCATCGACCCTATGTTGAAGTTTGGTGATCACATAAATAGCATGTATTGTAAAGCAAAGCATCGCGCTGCTTTTATACTCAAATTTTTCACATCCCTTGATCCCCATCTTCTCGTCAATGATTTCAATGATTTCTTGTCAATCTTTCCTAGACGCTTTCTAGTTTAACCGCACTTTAATGTATACGTGTAGATTGAAAACATGAGTTATTTGTATTCAGTTTTAGTTCATAGCGATGACCCTATGCACAGCGATGCAAGGTCAGATTCAGTGTAACGGTGTGCAACGAGTGGTAGATCTAAAAAGTATCGCTCTTTGAAGGAAATAATCATGCATCAAATTACTACGATTTTTAAATAAAAATAACAATAAAGCATTGAATTTATAAATATAATTTTTTGTATCAATGTCATTTTACACAATTTTATCGTATTGATTATGCAATATTGATGTTGTTTTAGTGCGGAATATCATAGTACTTGTATAAAAAGGTTGCTCTGCTTCGAACCAGCGGCATCCGATGCCAAGCAACTGCATTAGATAAGTGCTATAATACACCGCACTAAAACAACATCCATATTCTAAAATGAATACGATACGATTGTGCAAAATGACTTTGATACAGAAACTGTATTAATTCGATGCGTTATTATTTTCAGAGTTCATTGCAACCAGAACGAGGGTTCAATATGCAGACAGCGGAATCATTCTCGTAAATACGTCCATGTCTCTTAATGGTTGCGAAATCACAGGCCGGCGTTTCTTAAAGCCAAACTTTGTGCTCAACAGCAATATTCCTATCAGTTTATCTCTCATCGATACCGTTATTCGCATAAGTAACGAAGGATCGACCTTCGTCGTGAACGCTGGAGGTAACTTAACGGTTAAAATACGAAACAGCAGCATATATGGAGATAGAGAGTCATTTGAAATTCAGACAGCTGTAACGTTGGAGGCGCAGATTGTAGATTCGGTACTGGAATCACGAGTAGGAAACTGTTTGTATCTATATCGGAATATTAAAGGCGGATATGTGGCTATTGCCAGAAGCTCGTTTAAAAACCTATTTCACATTGCAGCAAGCCGTTTGGTAAGTTAGCTAAGCGTTAGTAAGTTAGCTTTGTATTTACATTTTTTAATTAATAAGTAAATTAACGTATTTGCAAAATATGTACATCGCATTTATATTTTTATTTGAAAATTGTTTTTGAGATTAAAAATAATAATAATGTCCATGATAATCGTCAAAAACATGTTTGTATCATTCTTATTATTTTTACTGCATTTTTTTTTGTTCGGTACCGGCTGCGTGGCCGAGTGGTTAGCGTTCAGCGCTAACAAGCCAGCAGTACACGCCGGTCGAATTTCGCCTCTCAGACAGGAAAAACTTCACTAGCTACAAAATTGCAGCAACCTCACAACAATTGAGTCTTGTCTACTTGGGCAAACTTCAGAGGGCACCTTGGTTGATCAGAGGTGTTTGAACTCAAACTAGCCGACTGAATACCGACTAAAGGTATCCCAATCAATATGGCACACGACAACAACAACATTACTTTTACTGAGCGACGAACTGTTCGCTCAAGGCAATTTTTATTTCAGGAAACCTTGAAGCAACATGTAGACATCAACATCATGTTGGCAACACCACGTTTCTGCGAGACCATGAAGCATTTGAGACATAACGACTAATGTATCTTAATCTACTTTAAAGCGACATTCATAATTATAATAGAGATCGACAGGCGTCGCTGCTGTGTATGCTGTGTATTCATACACACGAGAGTGAGAGCCAATGAATGTCAAACAAGACGTACTCATGTTTGTGTAGACACGTTGATCAACATGAACACTTTGTTTGTCATTGCTACACGTGGACACTGACACGTGGACAGATGAGCATATTTCTGTTTTTTGCTTAAAATGTTAAAAAATATCATTAAATCACAGATTTTATGGTATTGCAACAGCATGCATCAATACGATTAAAAGGATGTCAGATTGACTTAATTGCCGATATTTGATTGCCTTGATTACAAAGTAAAAGTTCGCAATCGGTTATTTGTCGATGAACTGCTGATATGAATTAGAACTGATTTTAGTTAATTATTATTTCATTCTTGATTGTATTTTTTCGCTCAGGTTTTATCGCCTGAACAGGAGTTCTCTTTACGCGTTTTTATTTATAAATATTAACTGCTACAATGTAGATTAGTAAATTATCTCTAAATTAATACTTCAATCATCTATGTTTAACTCTGTCATACTATATTTTTTTATATTTCAAACTTGACAGCATATGCCCTCACATAAAAACAGACAGTTCAAGTAACTCGGATGTCAGATTGAGGCACATCAGGAATATAATACTCAAGCTATCCAAAACACGATGTCCTAAAGACACATACAAACAAATAAAACAAGACCATTGCATAAAGCACATTCAAAGATGAAGATATAAATAAAATTTTCACAAGCTTACAAACCAGTGCAAAATGTAAAATAAAATACAAAACTAGAATTGCATGATAAAAACTTCGCAAACTTAGAAAGCATGAGCGTACTATAAAATAAAATACGAAATAGCAATGCTTCATGACATCACGGTAGCGACTAATAAGAATCGTTGAAAGCTCAAAAAAAATTTACATTTTTAATTCACATTTTACGTTTTCAACAGAGCGAAAGTAGCATATACGACGAGTCAAGGTTTCCAAATAATATTTCTTGTGTAACATTGTTTGATGTGCTCTGGTTTATTAGACGAATAATGAACAATACTTTTTTTATTAAACAACCAAACAGTGAAACAATAACACGCTATCAGACTTTAAGAGCATAGATTGAGGAGTAAATTTAAACAGAACAGTCAACAAAAGGAGACACAGATGAAGGAACGAAATTCTCAACTAAACAAATGTTTCTATTATAATGACGCAATAAACAAGAGTACACAATATAAAATACGGAGAAGTGCGAGGCAACGAGGTAGACCAATTGTCTACAAATTTTAGCGATTTAATATTATTGGTCAATTGTGCATGCATCTAATATGCATTCTGCAAAGAATACGATTCAATTATACATTCGCTGTATCATCGGGTACACATATCGTATTTAGTTCCTTAGTTATGCATACTTTTTTCTTTCTGTTCAAATGTCTAGAATATGACAATGGAAGACAGCAGGTTTTCTTCAGGAGGCAATTGTCTGATCAGCTACTTGCCAAATGACGGCACATCGTTTGACTACCGCATCAGCACAGCTTGCTTCGTGATCAGAAATTGCACGTTCAGCTGCGCCGTGCATTCATTCTACTATGACTATAATGTGATTCCTTTTTCACCGTATTACATCTATAATGAATGCCTTATCCTGGATGCGAATACTTTCCTCGGTGGTAGTCGCAACGTTTACGCTGAATTGTCTGAGCCACGCTCGGTGCAGATTACAAACAACACATTCAACGCTTCCACACAGATCGGACTTGACTTAGTGAT